>VZRS01013826.1:345373-382625 GCA_013398055.1 Ifrita kowaldi | reverse complement strand
CGCGGAGCTCCGCCGAGCGCCGTCTGCGGCGCGGCTGGGGCGAGGCGGGCGGTGCGTCCGGCAGCGCAGCCCTTCAGCCCTCGCCGTCGGAGGCTGTGCGAGCGGGGGGGTCCTGGCCCCGGCCCTGCGGCCACCCCCGGCGCTGGAGGCTTTGCTCTGACAGCGGCCCCGAAGTCTGCGCTGCCGGGTGCAGCCCGGTGGTGGTTGGTCCCTGTAGATCATCCTCGGGAGGTTCTGCGGGTGGTGAGAGCAGCACAGAACCGGCCAGTAAACGTTAAGCAGATCTACTGGTCCCCTTCCAACATGATGTTTCAGGAGTAACCTTGACAGTCCAGTGAAATGGCCACCAGCACCTTCCCCGCCTTCTGTTTGAGCCAGCTTTGCTAATGGAAAAGTAAAATCTACAATAGCTGTCGTCATTATCCACTTGTCTTGTACTGATGCTGATGAAATCTGAAGTTCAAGGAAATATTTACCATTTTTTAGAGAAATGTGTTATTCTTTTTTCATCATATTTTGCCTTCTGTCAAACAGAGGAGCTTATGTTTAAGGAATTACATCACTTTGCAAATCTCTCTATCTTTCTCTAAATATAAACTGTCTTTTAGGATGTCTTCAACTTGGCTGTTTTCCTTTTGTGAGTCAGAGCTAGTGTTACTGCTTTTCATTGCTTGAACAGGCTCCACAGACCCATGAAACCTCTCTTAAGAGTTTTAAGAGTTGTTGCTCATGTGATGGGGATCCTCTGGCAGCCCTGCTTAACGTTACTGAGGCAGACAGGACCTTTTCCATCCTGAAATACTGGAAGATGACAATAAGGTATCTCGATTCTCTTTCGATTATGACATCTAATCAATGCTGCAGTGACTAACTATAGGGGAGGTCTGTGGCCTGCCGTCTCTTATAAGGGAGGAGTAAGCAGAAGGCGGGGAAATTGTATCTTGCTGGTGATGCATTGAGTTAGCAACTGAGAGGTTTCTTTTTCACATCTGTAGTTTCCAAGCACACTTCACTCCTGATTTTTTCTGTAATTGTAGTAAATTATTTTAATGAGGCCCTAAGAACTCCAAACGTAATGAAAACAGGATAAATACTTGTGCTAGTTTGAGGGCATGTAATCATGAGGGGGAGTTGGGCATTATTTTTTTTTTCCCCACACTCTGTGAATATGAATTTACAGCTTCTTGTCCCTAGGAAGGATGTTCCCTCATGGGGTTGACGTTAGTCTGCTTGATAAGTACTTGAAAAAGTCACTTTCAGTGAAATAAAAGGCCTTTCTGCTTGAGGGAATGTGGTTACAGTGTAGCTGTGACACACTAATTTCTCTTGTAATACTCTTGATTTTCTTTAGGAATATGCCTTAAAAGTTGGATGGCACCTTTAAAAATGCACTAAAGTAAAACAATGAAAATAAAAAGTACTGTAACATTTTGAGTGTAGACTGAAAGAACCATTTTGGAAGTAAGCCCAATCACCATTTTGTGATAGCTTCCTCAGGTGAAGGAATTTCCAGGTGGAAAAAAAGGGCTGTGAAGAATTGTGCAGCGGAAAGTAAGGGGTATCTTACCCCTGAGTAAGAGTGTTTGCTGTGGTGACTGAGATTTCTGTTAACTTTCACGTGTTGATTTCTCATGTTTGTTTCATTTATCTTCAAGTTTCTGAGTGTCTGTCTAGACTTGGTTTGGATAGAAACATGTAGAGTCAGGGACGTGTGATGATGGTATTGTGAACTAAAGAAGGGTCAAAGAGAAGTATTTTACGGGGGTTTTTTTCTTCCAGATCTATGTTCAGATCACCTCACTCCTCCTGTGTGCATGTGGAATTTTTAGACAGTGAAGATAATATAAAAATAAGCCATTATGAAGTCCTCAGTATGAAGGTTTTTTTTTTCTTCCTAGCTGAATATTCTTTCTTTGCGCTACTTACGGCTGCTTATACTAAAAGTTCACTTCTTAAGTAAGATGAATTCATCAGTAGATACTTCTTGTGTTTGTAGTGTTGTTACTAGATTAAAGCATACATTTTAGGAAACTTAAAAATACCTTTTTAAAAAAAATGCAGCTTATAAGACTATATGTGATGTCTTCTGTTTTATTATGAATAAAATTCTATAAAATGCCAACTCTGTAAAATAGTAGCTGTTAGTCTCCTTTGGGGAGAGGTATGTTGTCTAAATAATAGTGCATTTGTTCTTTCTTTCTTTTTTCCTTGTAACTTAATGTCTATTTCCAGTGTCCAGCTAGTAAGCTAACATTGCCAAGGTTGTACAAAAGTGTTTTAATCACAGGTTTGGAAGTCTCTGTTTGGCAAATGTGATGGTAAGACAAACTTGTCTTCTGTTTTTAACCAAGCAGGAATGCTATAGCCAACATGTGTGCAGAGACAAATCAAGTCCTTCAAGTGAACACTTAATTTGCCTAGTCCTTGACTGGTGCTCTCTAGTGATGCTGGAGATTTGAAAAATGGATAAACTAAAGAGCCTTGGCATTAATCTATATTGTAGCCAGACATGCCAGTGAATTCATTAATACACTTTTGCATATTACTGCCGCAGTTTGTGCTGGTTTAACTGTATAGAAGCATGTTTAAATTGAGGCTTTCCGTTTGCCTGTTTCTCGTTGTTTAGAGTTGGGACATGCAAACTAGGATGTATATAGTATTTTATCAGTGCTAATAAACATTGTAGCATTGTTCTTGTTCTGTTGCAGTCCTTGGTTATACAGATCTTTAATTTATCCCCAACACATTTCTTAAGCTTGGGGAAAAGGAGAAGAAAATAGTAATAATAATTCAAAACAAAAAATATATTAACAAGAAAAGGGACTATTGGTTTTCCTGTGTAAATTATGTCACAGAACATTTAGGCTGTGGTGTGCAGGGAGGAACTCACTCTGGTTTTAGGGGAGTGGGAGGAAGGACATTGCCTCTTAATACCTTTTTTTTTTTCCCTTCTCTGAGTAATCTGCTATCACAGAAATGAATGATGATTTCTCAAAAGCAAATGCATTTCTGAGGCTATATATAGCAGAAATAAAGTCGTGAAATGTATTCACTGGATAACTGAGGGCCGAAAAGAGATCAGACCATTTAAGAAAATCATTGTATTCAAACTCTTTCAGAACTGCCAGCATTGTCTTCCATCCTGAAAAACCTTTTTCCAGTAGTCCATTTTCTTTTTCAAGTATACATGTGTTGGAGGCACAGTTGACTTTTGGCGTGTGTTGTTCATTGTGATGCTCTAGAGCTCATAGTTGAAAGTTAAACTGCCTTTTTTTCCATCTTAAGCTTAGGCAGACATCCTCTGCACCTGAGGTTTTTGACATAGACAGTACTGTGGGGTTCTCCATCACAAGTATAAAAGATTCCTTTGTAAATGGGATTGCATGACTGTGAGTTAGCTTGATATGTTACATATTCCTACTTTCCCTTTCACAATTTTTCTTGGCAGACAGTTTGGGGAAAGGATTCCTGCTGTGCTGAAGTGCTGCAGGTCTGGGAGTAGTTTGGACTGTAACGTTCCTGGAAGGGTGGGCTGTGTTCTTTACAAGATAGCACTTGTTTTGGATTTCTGATGCTTGGAAGACCTAGGTTTATATATGTGTGTGTTTAATGTTGTCAGCTTCAGGCTTTCATGCGTAGATAACAGTGGTAATCTACTGTCAGCAGCCCTAAGGGAAAAAAATCCAGGCATTTCTGTTCTGCAGCATTTTGATTTCCTTAATAAAATGGAAGCATTGTGGGAGCTTAGGGTTGCTCAGTGGTGCAGAATTCTTACCAGTGGCCATGAATACAAGTTATTAAAAGTTTTACTGTCATGAACTGATGCGGATGAAAGTCCAGCACTGAAAGCTGAACTTTTTTTTTCTTGCCCTTTAAACTTGGTTCTAATCTTGCTGTAGACATGGGAACGGTGCCAGCTTCAGGAATCTTATTTTTGTTTTTTCTTCTTCCTTTACTATCTTGTGTGGTTTTAAACTTCAGACACTTTCACTTCATTATCTCTTCCTAGAGATTCCATATGTTTTTTAAATATGTGAAGTTTTCAAGTAGTGTAAAACACATTGTGTAATTACAGCCAGATCTGTTAATAATAGGGGAAGCCCCAAGACGGCTTATATCTATATGAAACACTTAGGATGGAGAGACTTTGCAAAACAGGTTTCTGGATAGGTTGAGTTTTTCTTGTCTGTGCATAAAATAGTACAATTAAACCTATAACAGTAATAAATAATAAACTTGGTTTGGATTAGATTTCAATATAAGAAGTTAACATACTCCTACCTGAGTTAAACTGAGCCGTGGTTAAATTATGAAGATTCTGCTGCTGTGGAAACAATTCCTTTTTTTTGAAGCATCACCATAAGATAAAATCCGAAATGTAACTTATGTGAAATTTGGTGCTTGCCTGCAATTCATCTGCAAAAAATACTTGCAATTTCTTCTTGCTAATTGTGCTGGCCAACAAGTTGGTTATTTATACATTTTGGTTTTGGGTCTCCTTTTCACAAGCCATTCTGTGCTATGCATGCAGGCTGTTTTAGAAAACACTCTTCCGTATCTTGGAAATACTTGCTTAGAGAACCAAACCAGTAATTCCCTAACTTTACTTAAAGGTTTTTTTCAGGATTGTTGAGGTGCCAAATTGAAAACTAATCTAATTTTGTTTCTACCTTTCCATTTACTAGTGTATTTAGGAGGAGGGGAAGAACAAACAACTGGCCATGTGCAGTATACACTTGGAAAACTCCCTCTTGGTAATTAATAGAAATTCTAGGATGTTTGTGAGTTTCCTCTTGAATTGTTTGCCTTTATGGGCCATTATCTGAGCATATCAACTTTCTGTAGTCATTTAAAGGGACACAATGCTCAGTTCAACATTGTTAATCATATATTGAAAGAAAGAAGGAAGGATATGATCAGTTATTGACAGATTGGAATTACGCAGTTAGAGTGAGCTCCTGTTAGTTCATTTATTTCCTTGAGCTTTTATGGCAGGTTTCTGATGGGGTAACAAAGTGTCCAAGTGCTCTGATATGCCCAGAGGATAGTGACTAGTCTGTTAGCACCTCTGTGACTTTAATATGAACGTGGCAAATAGTATTTTGAAGTGGCAATTTGTTCAGTGTAGGTTAACAATCAACTCTACCCTCTAGCAGCAAACACTTGTTATTCTGTAGGACTCTGTCTTGGGGCCTTAGGCTGTCAGGTAGCATGAAGTGGAGAAAGGATGGATGCTCAAAGATGTGCTCTGCTCATGTCTGACGATGCAAAGGGGATTCTTTCTGGCTTCCTGGTGGCCATCAGTTCCTTGCTGGTAGGCATCCACTGCAGGTGGGCTCTGTACCTGGGCCTGTGCTACTTTTTTCATTGAATGAAAGTTACAAGATTTAGAGAGACAAAAAAGGGTCTGGTGTCTTTCCATAGGAAAGGGCCAACAAAAAAATTTGTATTCAGCTGCCCTTAGTCTCTTAAGGACAGATTTAAAGGTAGGTGTTGAAACTCCGAATTCACAACTTAGTTTTGTCATTTTAAAATCTAGATCTATGCTGAAGGGATTGCCTGAAGGAAGCAGTCTGACATTAAAATACGAAAACCCCCAGAAGATCACAGAATTGTGGAACAGCTGAGTTTAGATGGGACCTCTGGAAGTTCCTTTTTACAGTTTTATTATATCATTTTCTTTGGGAGAAAAGCTGTGTTAAGCTTAGCTTTTTTTTGGACAGTGCTCTCAGGCACATAGTATGATTCTTGGGGTTGTCTGTGCAAGGCCAGGAGTTTGACTGCATGGTCTTTGANGAAAACCCCCAGAAGATCACAGAATTGTGGAACAGCTGAGTTTAGATGGGACCTCTGGAAGTTCCTTTTTACAGTTTTATTATATCATTTTCTTTGGGAGAAAAGCTGTGTTAAGCTTAGCTTTTTTTTGGACAGTGCTCTCAGGCACATAGTATGATTTTGGGGTTGTCTGTGCAAGGCCAGGAGTTTGACTGCATGGTCTTTGAGGGTCCATTCCAACTCAGGATGTTCTATGATTTGTTTTGGGAGATGTAGAAAGGAAATTGCAGCTTGTAAATAAAGAGGTTCACTAGTACGAGGGGATATCAAACAAAGAACTCTTTGTTTTGTAAGCAGACAGCTGAGTGAAGCCAGAGGCACATTCATAGATGGAATGGAGTTCCTGGTTGCTGGAACTGAAATTTTCCTAACTTACGGTTTTTTGAGTCTTAAATGGGCATTTAAGACTCAAATGGGACCTTTTCAGAATCATCTTATATTGTGCTTGTGCCAAGCTATTAATTTTTGTCTTGATCAATACAGAATTACAATTTCAGTATAAACACACTTTCAATATGTTCTCTGAGGAAACATTATTCTTGGCTGATTTTAGTAAAAGTCCCAACTTAAGAAAATTAATGTGTCAATTGTTTATTTAAAACATCAGTTTTACTGTAGCCTGTGTGCATTTGCAGCTGTTCAGAAGTGACTGTCAGAGGAGCAAAGAATGATTCAACAGCATATGAAGTGCTGGATGCTTCCCACATCATTGGTAATGTATGATCTGTATTTGAAAAATGTAACCAAGACTGAATATTTACATGTTTTAAATATTTTTTTCTGGGTGGCAGACTAGTTTGACTATAATATCAGACTGAGGTTGCTTTAAGTTAGAATACTTGGATCACTTTTGCCAGGGCCTGAAATACACATACAGGAATTCATGATGGAAGTGTGTGTTTTGAAGATTCTGATTTAATTTAATTCTTATGGAAACTGAAGGCTGTAGCTGACTTCACTGGGACTTGAATAGAGCAGGTAGGCCTGCTTTGTCCCATGGAGTTGCTTTACTTTTCTGTTTCCCGTGTATTTAGTAAGTCTTCAGATGTTCCTTTAATATGTACCTATAGGACTAGGTAATGTGTTTCTTAGCTGCCAAGACATAGTTACAGTATATAATCTATTTTTTATCTACCCAAATATAAGATTAAGGATTTGCCATAGGTGATCAGTTGTACCTTGCAAAGTTGTTAACCTGCACTTAGACACAGATTGCATTTGTGATTCATTCTGGTCTTAAAGCTAGAGTCTTTCATGTCAGTTCTGCACTGACTTGTGAGTTAATGCTGTCTGCTTAGGCACCTGATTATCTCCTGACCTGAGGTGTCCACATTTCCCGTCTAGTCAGTGGAGGGAGTTGAAAGCCCTGGGGGCATGAATCACAGCATTGTAGTGTTTCACAAAATAGTAATGACATTACTTCAGTAAGCAGTATTAAAAAGCACGAAGAGAAATAGTTTTTATGTGAGTTAGGAGTAAGGCAATACAATTTTGTGACTACTGGGTTAGCTGAAGGTAGCTGTGTCTGTTGGGTTACGCCCCATTTACACATCTTGACATGCCACTGTCCCTGCATGCCCCAGTTTGCCAAGGTCATACTGAATTGTGGATGGTTCTTGTCCGCAGCCCAGGAAATCAGTTGCATGGGGGTGTCTCTTGAGAAAGGTTTGTGAAGGTAAGATAGTTGATTATCTGTGAAATCTTTCAGGAGGAAGTTAGGACCTCTAACTTACTTAAATGATTTGATGGAATCTGAAATATGACATTTAATGTCTTAAAATAAAAGTACATTCTTTGTGTCCAATATATTTTAACTCAGAGCCCTTATCTGTCCAAAGGCTAATGTGACAGCCTTTAAAGGATTAAGAAACCAGTGTGCCTATACCTTGATTAAGGAATTTAGTAGATAGGAGCCATGTATAGGGCACCTTCAGATCCTCACAACAATTACATAAAAGACTAGTTTCAGGTTCTGTTTTGTTGCTCGACCATATTTCATTTTAGGGGACAAGAAGTAGGCAATTAAAATATATTAGACTTCAGTAACTTCTAATTTTTTTTTTTGTAAACATTATGCATTTTAACCTCCTAAAAAGAAAACTTCAAAGATAATCTCTGTCAGCTAAGAAATATACTGGATTTCGTCATGTTATGTAAAACAACACTGCATTAAACTGCTTTTTTTTTTCCTTTTTTTTGGTGGTGGTTATTCTTGTGAAAGAGACAGTAGTGTTTTGGAGTGGGAGTGTAAGGGCTTATGATGGTTCCAGGTATCTGTGGGTCCAGTTCTACTCCTAGTTACTTCTGTATAAATCTTCTCATTTATTCTTGTAGAAATGACTGCTTACTTGTGAAAGTGGGCAGGTCTGGGCTGAGGCAAGGCTTGATGCTGTTGTCCTTGGAGTGCAATAACAGTGCTTCTGCATTCCTGTTAGGGGGGGTGATAAGAACATCTTTGCAATTCTGCTTTCTGTTCCTCTCCACTAGTTTATTGGGGAACTGACTTGGTTTTCTGGATGTTTGGGTAAAGAAGACTGGGAATTCTCCAGTAGTATCAGACACGTGTTCATTTCATATTTGTCTCCTATGGAAGCTTGTGAAGCAGTTTATAGTCAAGATGCTGACATAGCTCATGATTAGTTACTTGTTTCAAGCAGTAATAGCTGGTATCTTCAAATCTTAACTTTAAAATGCTGGCTGGTTTTTTTTGTGTGAAAGTAGTCTTGTTATTCATTCAAAAGCTAAATGTGCAGTTTTATTTTTGGTTTTTTTGTATTCCACTTGGTTACAGTGAAAAGTGCAGGAATGGATTGTCTTTGCCAGTAACCCAGGTACCTCTTTGGGTGCTGAGTGAGGCTTCCTTTCAGCTCTCCCTGAGCTGTGATCAAGCTGAAGAATGCAGTTGTGCAACCCTGTAACACTGGCCTGATGGTCCCACAAGATGCTGAACTCTTCCGTACATTCATGAGCTGCATGTGGTGAACCCTCATTTGCTGCAGAAGGAAATATCTTAAATGAGCTGTTAAAGGTGATACCTGTGGTAAAACTGTGATGATACTGTTTTTATAGATTATCAGTGTATCATACTTTATTTTTATCTTTTAAGCAATTCAGTAAGAAACTTGTAATCAACTCAGGGGCATTTGAAGTCCCCTTGGTATTAAAATTTGTGAATTTATCCCATGGAGAATGTTGCCCAATGTGTAACACAAGCATCTTCCCTTTCCAGTTTATAACAAACCTGTTACTTAGGCTTCCAGACTAAAACAGGAAATCATGTATATGGACTGTTTTTCTGTGCATCTGTTGTGTCTTCCTCTGTCTGACATAGTTTCTGCTTGTACCCTGCACATAGTCTGTGCATGTCTCTGCACAGAAGGAAATGAATTTTCACAGGTGGAGCAATAAAAGCCACCCTTTGTGGAGGTGTAGTGCCTGGGTGTTTCGCAGGGAGCTGGTTTGGTGGCCGGAGTTACACGAGCATTTTCTCACTTCCTGCTGATGACAAAGCACTAAGTCCCAGGTTATTTTTCTGTATGTTCCCCCCACTATGTGGATTTATTTCGTGTTCTTTCAGCACAGGCTTATCTGAACTTCAGGATGTTCCCAGCTTTGACATGAGTGCTCATATTGATTTTTGCCTTTTCATTTAAACATTTCCTGTTCCTCCCTTTTCAAAAGGGTGGTATGAGGTGGGATTGACAGTCGATGTCTGTTATGACTTTAAAAGGGAACCTTGCTTTTCTGATAGAAGGGTAAATACCTAATTTAGCTTGCAGTAAGAGGAAAATCCTTTTTATTTCACTGAATGAACTATCCTGAGGAGGGGATAGTAGGGATCAGAAAAGTGGAATCCAAACTGATATGACTTGTATTACTACTGTAATACAATTACTATTGCAATACTACTGTGTTGTAGTAAGTTATTCTGAATAAAATTTTCTGAAAATTATGAAAGAGATATTATAGGACTCCCAGAAAGTGCAGCAGTGCCCCTAGAAACATATCTGAGATGGGAGGAAGTGAGAGTTCAGTACCATTGAAACATGGAGAGGTGCAATGAGTTGTCTTCTGAGGTGTGGGCGGTATTCATCTGATTAATGAACCAGTAGCACTGGTTCAGCTGTCTTTCTTGTCCAAGGATTCCCATGACATGGTCTCAGCTGTGTCTAATCTCAGTCTTTGTTTTCTGCCTTTATAATTTTGTCTGTTTCTTCCTCATTTCTCACAATTTCTTATCTTAGTAAGCCTTGTATGTGATTTTAATCCTGAGGCCATTCTCTTTCTAACCTCATTTAGCAGTCCCCTGGGACTTCTTAAGGGACTAAATAGGTGTATATTTCACTGTCATGTATCAGCTTAAACATTAACTTTGGCATCTTTGGTCAAAAAATTTTGACTAGAGATTGATTTCCTCTGCTGAAAGGTGAGTTCTCACCTTTCTTTCTTCATGTTCTTATTTCGTCATTTAAATAATTGTACTTTTCTAGGTTATCTTAGAAACAAGGTAACTTTTGGGGAGAGTAAAATGTGACCCAGATGACTGGAAAAGGGGAAACATTGTGCCCATCTTGGAAAAGGATAGAAAGGAGGATCCTGAAAGCTGTCAACTTGTAGCCTCGCCTCTGTGCCTGGGAAGGTCATGGAACAGATCCTCCTAGAAGTTGTGCTAAGGCAACTGGGGGACAGGAAGGTGACTTGAGACAGCCAGCACAGCTTCACCCAGGGCAAGTCCTGCCTGAGCAAGTGGCCTTCTCTGTTGGAGTGACTCTATCATGGACAAGGGAGGCTACAGATGTCATTTATCTGGACCTTTGACATGGTCCTCCCCAACATCCTTCTCTTTAAATTGGAGAGAGAAGAATTTAATGGGTGGACTGCTAAATGGATATGAAATTGGTTGAATGGTCACATCCAGAGGGTAGTAGTCAATGGCTCAGAGTCCTGAAGGAGATCAGTGACAAGTGGTGTCCCTCAGGGATCTGTTTTGGAACCTGTGTTATTTAATATCTTCATCAATGACACAGACTGAGGGATTGAGTGCACCCTCAGCAAGTTTGCAGATGACACACCAAGNCCACATTTCCCGTCTAGTCAGTGGAGGGAGTTGAAAGCCCTGGGGGCATGAATCACAGCATTGTAGTGTTTCACAAAATAGTAATGACATTACTTCAGTAAGCAGTATTAAAAAGCACGAAGAGAAATAGTTTTTATGTGAGTTAGGAGTAAGGCAATACAATTTTGTGACTACTGGGTTAGCTGAAGGTAGCTGTGTCTGTTGGGTTACGCCCCATTTACACATCTTGACATGCCACTGTCCCTGCATGCCCCAGTTTGCCAAGGTCATACTGAATTGTGGATGGTTCTTGTCCGCAGCCCAGGAAATCAGTTGCATGGGGGTGTCTCTTGAGAAAGGTTTGTGAAGGTAAGATAGTTGATTATCTGTGAAATCTTTCAGGAGGAAGTTAGGACCTCTAACTTACTTAAATGATTTGATGGAATCTGAAATATGACATTTAATGTCTTAAAATAAAAGTACATTCTTTGTGTCCAATATATTTTAACTCAGAGCCCTTATCTGTCCAAAGGCTAATGTGACAGCCTTTAAAGGATTAAGAAACCAGTGTGCCTATACCTTGATTAAGGAATTTAGTAGATAGGAGCCATGTATAGGGCACCTTCAGATCCTCACAACAATTACATAAAAGACTAGTTTCAGGTTCTGTTTTGTTGCTCGACCATATTTCATTTTAGGGGACAAGAAGTAGGCAATTAAAATATATTAGACTTCAGTAACTTCTAATTTTTTTTTTTGTAAACATTATGCATTTTAACCTCCTAAAAAGAAAACTTCAAAGATAATCTCTGTCAGCTAAGAAATATACTGGATTTCGTCATGTTATGTAAAACAACACTGCATTAAACTGCTTTTTTTTTTCCTTTTTTTTGGTGGTGGTTATTCTTGTGAAAGAGACAGTAGTGTTTTGGAGTGGGAGTGTAAGGGCTTATGATGGTTCCAGGTATCTGTGGGTCCAGTTCTACTCCTAGTTACTTCTGTATAAATCTTCTCATTTATTCTTGTAGAAATGACTGCTTACTTGTGAAAGTGGGCAGGTCTGGGCTGAGGCAAGGCTTGATGCTGTTGTCCTTGGAGTGCAATAACAGTGCTTCTGCATTCCTGTTAGGGGGGGTGATAAGAACATCTTTGCAATTCTGCTTTCTGTTCCTCTCCACTAGTTTATTGGGGAACTGACTTGGTTTTCTGGATGTTTGGGTAAAGAAGACTGGGAATTCTCCAGTAGTATCAGACACGTGTTCATTTCATATTTGTCTCCTATGGAAGCTTGTGAAGCAGTTTATAGTCAAGATGCTGACATAGCTCATGATTAGTTACTTGTTTCAAGCAGTAATAGCTGGTATCTTCAAATCTTAACTTTAAAATGCTGGCTGGTTTTTTTTGTGTGAAAGTAGTCTTGTTATTCATTCAAAAGCTAAATGTGCAGTTTTATTTTTGGTTTTTTTGTATTCCACTTGGTTACAGTGAAAAGTGCAGGAATGGATTGTCTTTGCCAGTAACCCAGGTACCTCTTTGGGTGCTGAGTGAGGCTTCCTTTCAGCTCTCCCTGAGCTGTGATCAAGCTGAAGAATGCAGTTGTGCAACCCTGTAACACTGGCCTGATGGTCCCACAAGATGCTGAACTCTTCCGTACATTCATGAGCTGCATGTGGTGAACCCTCATTTGCTGCAGAAGGAAATATCTTAAATGAGCTGTTAAAGGTGATACCTGTGGTAAAACTGTGATGATACTGTTTTTATAGATTATCAGTGTATCATACTTTATTTTTATCTTTTAAGCAATTCAGTAAGAAACTTGTAATCAACTCAGGGGCATTTGAAGTCCCCTTGGTATTAAAATTTGTGAATTTATCCCATGGAGAATGTTGCCCAATGTGTAACACAAGCATCTTCCCTTTCCAGTTTATAACAAACCTGTTACTTAGGCTTCCAGACTAAAACAGGAAATCATGTATATGGACTGTTTTTCTGTGCATCTGTTGTGTCTTCCTCTGTCTGACATAGTTTCTGCTTGTACCCTGCACATAGTCTGTGCATGTCTCTGCACAGAAGGAAATGAATTTTCACAGGTGGAGCAATAAAAGCCACCCTTTGTGGAGGTGTAGTGCCTGGGTGTTTCGCAGGGAGCTGGTTTGGTGGCCGGAGTTACACGAGCATTTTCTCACTTCCTGCTGATGACAAAGCACTAAGTCCCAGGTTATTTTTCTGTATGTTCCCCCCACTATGTGGATTTATTTTGTGTTCTTTCAGCACAGGCTTATCTGAACTTCAGGATGTTCCCAGCTTTGACATGAGTGCTCATATTGATTTTTGCCTTTTCATTTAAACATTTCCTGTTCCTCCCTTTTCAAAAGGGTGGTATGAGGTGGGATTGACAGTCGATGTCTGTTATGACTTTAAAAGGGAACCTTGCTTTTCTGATAGAAGGGTAAATACCTAATTTAGCTTGCAGTAAGAGGAAAATCCTTTTTATTTCACTGAATGAACTATCCTGAGGAGGGGATAGTAGGGATCAGAAAAGTGGAATCCAAACTGATATGACTTGTATTACTACTGTAATACAATTACTATTACAATACTACTGTGTTGTAGTAAGTTATTCTGAATAAAATTTTCTGAAAATTATAAAAGAGATATTATAGGACTCCCAGAAAGTGCAGCAGTGCCCCTAGAAACATATCTGAGATGGGAGGAAGTGAGAGTTCAGTACCATTGAAACATGGAGAGGTGCAATGAGTTGTCTTCTGAGGTGTGGGAGGTATTCATCTGATTAATGAACCAGTAGCACTGGTTCAGCTGTCTTTCTTGTCCAAGGATTCCCATGACATGGTCTCAGCTGTGTCTAATCTCAGTCTTTGTTTTCTGCCTTTATAATTTTGTCTGTTTCTTCCTCATTTCTCACAATTTCTTATCTTAGTAAGCCTTGTATGTGATTTTAATCCTGAGGCCATTCTCTTTCTAACCTCATTTAGCAGTCCCCTGGGACTTCTTAAGGGACTAAATAGGTGTATATTTCACTGTCATGTATCAGCTTAAACATTAACTTTGGCATCTTTGGTCAAAAAATTTTGACTAGAGATTGATTTCCTCTGCTGAAAGGTGAGTTCTCACCTTTCTTTCTTCATGTTCTTATTTCGTCATTTAAATAATTGTACTTTTCTAGGTTATCTTAGAAACAAGGTAACTTTTGGGGAGAGTAAAATGTGACCCAGATGACTGGAAAAGGGGAAACATTGTGCCCATCTTGGAAAAGGATAGAAAGGAGGATCCTGAAAGCTGTCAACTTGTAGCCTCGCCTCTGTGCCTGGGAAGGTCATGGAACAGATCCTCCTAGAAGTTGTGCTAAGGCAACTGGGGGACAGGAAGGTGACTTGAGACAGCCAGCACAGCTTCACCCAGGGCAAGTCCTGCCTGAGCAAGTGGCCTTCTCTGTTGGAGTGACTCTATCATGGACAAGGGAGGCTACAGATGTCATTTATCTGGACCTTTGACATGGTCCTCCCCAACATCCTTCTCTTTAAATTGGAGAGAGAAGAATTTAATGGGTGGACTGCTAAATGGATATGAAATTGGTTGAATGGTCACATCCAGAGGGTAGTAGTCAATGGCTCAGAGTCCTGAAGGAGATCAGTGACAAGTGGTGTCCCTCAGGGATCTGTTTTGGGACCTGTGTTATTTAATATCTTCATCAATGACACAGACTGAGGGATTGAGTGCACCCTCAGCAAGTTTGCAGATGACACACCAAGCTGAGTGGTGTGGTTGACACACCTGAAGGACAGGATGCCATCCAGAGGGACCTGGACAAGCTTGAGGAGCGGGCCCATGAGAATATCAGAAGTTTTAATAAGACCAAGTGCTGGTGCTGCACTTGGGTTGGGACAACCCCTGGTATCAGCACAGGCTGGGGATGAACAGATGGAGAGCAGCCCTGCCCAGAAGGACTTGTGGGTGCTGCTGGGTGAGAGGCTGGACATGACCCACCAACATGTGCTGGAACTGGATAATCTTTGAAGTCCCTTCCAACCCAAGCCATTCAATAGTTCTGTGGTTCTGTGACTTACTTTGTAGCTTCCATTTCCCACTACTTTCAATTCTAGTCCCCTTTCACAATGTTTCTTTATTTTTCTTGTGAGTTGCATACTTTCAGTGAATCAACAAAGTTATTGATGATAAGGGATGAAAGGCAAGGGTTCTATAAATGCCACTGTGGTATGTTCTGGATCTTTCCAGATATGTTATTACACGCTGTGACAGGATGTGAAATATTCCACACACATTGAGTAAATAATAGCTGTTAGGAATAAATGCTTTTAAATTAGCAGAGCTGGATAGCTTGTTTCTGAACATCTTAAAATGAAAAGCTGGAAGAAGTGTAGATAGGATAAGGAAGGACCTGGAATTTTGTTAGATAGGTAACTAAATGGTTGCTTCTTATTGTGTAGTGGAACAAAAGAGGCCAATGTTCTGCAAGTGCTAAAGGGTCACTGAAAAGAAAGTGTCAAATTCGAAGTGGTGGCTTTGAATGGTTGTTTGCCTCAGCGTGGTGCTGGCAAGTCTAATATATATACTTCAATATGTGCAGAGTATTCTATATTTAGTTATGCTTAAAATTGAGCAATGTACATTCAAAGTCAAGAGAAATGCATCTGTTATCTTTTAATCTTTCATTGAATGGAGCAATTGATTTCACTGTAGCATTATCTGTATAACAAGGTACAGGACAGTGAAGGGCTGCTTCCGCTTCTGGTTGGCATTTTTCATTGTTCTGAAATGTCTGAGCACTTTAAGTACTGGTAATATCTCTATTGTACTTTGAATTTTCTATTGTGTTTCTTTAAAATTATTGGTTAAAGATTATCTTAAGTATACATTATTTGTGAATTAATCACGTTTATGTATACCTGAGATCTTTGCTTTTTAAGCGGTGAGTTTGCATCTCTGCATAACCACAATGTTTTGGTTTTTTTGTTTTGGTCTTTGGACTGAATGGACATCTGAGGCAAAAAGCTTTTATTGGAAGATTAAGTGAGTTTATTAGCAGTAGATCCTTGCTTGGTTCCAGATGGAATTTTGCAGTTCTCTTGGGGTTCCTATGAAATTGTTCTTTCCTACAGTTATAAAATAGTCTCTCAAGTATAAATGATGCTAGAATTGTCAAGCTGAGCGAGCAACTAAAACTAATGAGTTGCAAAGAATTCCAAGTATGCATCTGGCTATTAGGGCTATACCCACAGTTTTGTGATATCTTTATTTGGGAAAAAGATCTCTTGCTTTCTCTACTTGCTGTGCAGATGGCCATACAAAAGATTGCTCTTTGAAGAAAGAATGAAACATCAGTAGGCATAGTAGTTAAAAGCACAGAATGCACTTAACTCTCTCTTTCTTAATTTCAGAATCTTTCTGTCGTGAGGATTTAGAAGCAGCTCTTATAATGATGTAGCTTTTGACAAATTTGTATCCTTGTAAAAACTAGATGAAAGCCTTTAAAGAAGTTGTAAGAACAGTATTTGTATCATGTGCTGTGTGCCTACATTCATGGCTCCTTTTTTATAGATGCTGATTTTTACAGTTGCCTGTGCTTACAAACCTTTCTGTATGAAATTTTCTTGGAGAGACAGAAGGTTCTCAAATACTAATAGATCCTGTAGTCCATAACACATGTATACTTTGCAAATAAGATACTTCTTTCTTTTTTCAGCAAATGGAGTAATGCAAATCCTTTTTTGTAAAAAAAAAACCAAAACCCTAAGCTTCCCCTTCCCTCCTTTTCACCCTGCCACAAGTATTTTGGGATATTAACTTTAGAAATGTAGTTGACTTGTCTTTTCATCTTTGAAAATTTTCTAATACGTAGACAGGAATAATAAAAATTTTTGATTACTGCAACCCTGATAATATCCCACTTTTAAAAAAGTGTTCTGTTGGAATTTTGAAAGCATGTGAACTTGTGGAAGACTAGGTTCAGCTGCCTTAGTGATGAATGAACAGAAGAAAACATGTGTAGATTCCGTTTAAGGTGCACTAAGACCATAATAAGGATAGTGTTTAATGGGTCTCTTTTGTTGAGACTTCCCTGCCGATCTGTATGTACTCTGTTTCATTGGTGGCCTCGCTGGACTTGTCAGGCTGAACAAAAGCTGTTAGTTTATGTTTTGACTCAGTGCCACCCTTCAAATGCATGCTGTACGTCTGCATTGTATGTAAACTTGCTATTAAAAAACCCCAAACAACTTTTTAGTATTTCTTGTATCTACCAGGGCTTGAATTCAGATCTTTGCGTTTCTGGGTGGGTTGTTTTGTTTTTTTTAAGGACTAAAACTTACCATATTAAACCCTCAGAAAGTGTTGTGATGGTAACATGATAGCTGATACTTACTGGGTAAGGATGAAAATGTTGTTTGCAGAGTGAATGTGTGCAAAATTGAACGGGTCTGCCTTATCTCTGTGGGGTATGGAAAATTTTTTGTTTGTTTGGATTTCTTTGCTTTTGTCTTCTGTTTATACTGTGTTTAATGTATTTCATTAGTGACAACATCTATGATAAAATGCATGGCTGAATCCTTGCATAATGGGAGAGCTACTGAAAGAGCTGTTAAATATAAGTAATTATCTGTGAGGCTTTACCTACCTGTTCTGAAGATCTCTCTCAGGGATTTCTCCAGTCATTGAACATAATGAGCACAGACCATCATTAATTTTAAAGACACTTGTGTACCTCACAGGATTCTGGGTCTCTGTCAAATGTGTGACACTTACTGATTTTCTTCCTCTTGGTGAAAGACATTTCTCCTTTCTTTTAGGTCTGTCTGGTCACTGTTGCACACTTGTCTTCATATAAAAATTAATAGGGCTTCCCTTCCTTTTTGTGTTACCTTCTCTCTTCTTTCTTAAGTTTCTTTCTCATTGTCCTGGTGTTACATACTTGGATTGCCTTTTTTTAATCTTCTGTTCTATCCCTTCACCAAATTTCACACAGGTATGAGTGGTTTAAGAGACTGTACTTGCAGCAGGTTGCCTGCTCAGGTTACAGCATGATTAGTGTGAAAACTTAATATTGAAAGAAGATTTCAAAGAAAAGTGTTAAGCTACCAGCAAAAATGTACAAAACCTTGATATTTAACAAGGTGTAGAATGCCATGCACATTGCAGTAAAGAGTACTGATCACAGAAGAGTATTAATAACAATAATCTGGGTAAGATTTTAACAATTCTAGAACAAGATCCTAGTTGATGCAAATTTGCTTAAAAATATTTTCCTTCTGACTTCAGTGTACATTCTCACACTTCTCTAACCTTCCCTCTGTATTGTAACAGGGCTTACACTCCCTGAGTAAAGCCATTTTTGTTTCCTTTCAGAAATGAATAGAGGAGGGAATTGTATTTCTGGTGAAGACAGAGCTGTGTACAAGGAAATACTAGATCTGAATTGTTCTTATTACAGTTGTGAAAAGGCATCAGAGCGGTAAACGGTTCTGTTGTATAGCAGGAAAGACAAATAAAGGACAGTAAACATTTGCATTTGATCTTGAATCTAATTTACATAGTTTATTTAACAAGGCTATCTGCTTTGATTGTAGAAGAGCAGGCGATAAGGTGAGTAGCAATTTAAGTTTCCATTTATGCCCTCCTCAGGTGTTTGCACCTCGGGCTTACGTGTCAGATACCTCGAAGCAGTTAACATATGTGCAAAAGCTAGAAGGAATACTGTGTACATCTGAATGCTCAGCACACATTTGTACATTATTTTAGGAAACCTCACAGGTCTTAGAGTAAACTTAAAAGTCACTAAATGTGCTGGTACACTGAAAACACATCTCCTCAGTGTGAATACAGCTGTACTAGCCTCCTGACTACTGGGAGATAAGGTCATGAGAAGGGTGAGTTCTCCTAACAGAAGGCAGAGAAAACCTGGTGATGTTTGAAGGACCTAGTTCTTTCTCTCTGTGTGTGAACCATAGTTAGCATCATCTTTGCAGCACAAGGGAGGAGAGAATGAGGCAACCTCCTTGTGAGAGCTTCAGAGGTCATGCTGACTGGGTTTGAAAAACACTGTATGAAAAAGTCCTGTACTTTTCTGTCCCAACAATAGTATAGCCCGGGAATAGGGCTGAAGACTACCCTTAATATCTTTGGGGTGTTGACAAATCGCAAATGAAAAAAATTACATGGGCTTGAAGGGAAGATGAAATTCATCTTCTTTCATTGTCAGTTACAGCAGAAATAGCCGGAAAACATGTTAATATCAAGTAAACTGTTCAGTGTTGATTTAAAAGCCCTGAAATACATAGAACCACCTGTTTGTTCATGAAAATTGGGTAGCTTGAAGCAAGTTGTAGATGTTGTTCTCCCTTTCCCCTACACCTCTTCATTCACATTTTGAAATTACATTGGGATTGTACCACCAACTTCAGTTATGTGGTTGCAGTGTTGTAGGTTTCCCCCTCTCCTTAAATAAAAGTAAGAAAAATGGGGTAATTACTATTCTCGCTGAAAGTGTGTTGTTGAGTAATAACAATGAGGGCATTTTATTAAAGCTATAAAACTGTCCTAGATCTCTCTCATCAAAACACTGTTCTTCAAACAAAACTGAAATACTCAAAAATATAGTCTACCAGTATATGTGAACTAAGAGGACACAGGCTCAAATATCAGGCACAAAGTAGTGTAAGCACTTACTGAAACTAAGTTTATGTATAAAATGGTTGTAGGTCATTTCTTTTTACCTCTTCTTTGGGAAACATGCCCAAAAAGCCAATAAAAGCAGACTTGTGTTGATCAGAATTGGTAATATTCCATAGTTATGGCATTCAGATCCAACACTTTGCTCCTAACTCCTTTTCTTCTGTATCACCCTGCACAGTGCTGCCCACTCCTCTGCCCCTAAAAAATTAACACTGAAGATCCATAAATTGGGAATTTGGTAAATGATTTCATCTCCTGTAACCAGCTAAGTTCATTATCATTTCTGTGTATTCAGGTTGTGGTATGAAATTTGCAGATTTGAATTGCTCAAGACACCCCTCAAAAGTATATCAAAGACAGTAAGCACAGGACAGGAGTTACAGCTTGATGGAGCTGAAGTAGAGGTGTTGAACAGAATGTAGTACTGTGATGAAAAAGTATTTTAATTGTGTGCCTGGATTATCATAATAATTTTAGAGAATATTTGGACTGATTTAGCATAGAGGCAAACTGCAAAATGAAAGGAAACATTGCAGTAAGAGACAGACAGTTCCTGCCAGGCACTAGAATTATGACTTTATTGATAAAGTTAGTTGGGATGATTTTTTTTTTTTCCTTTCTGAGGTGGAGGTGGCAGTTCCTCTCGTGGAAGATTTCTGAGATCTTCTGTTAATGTGTGCAACAGTGAGACTGCCAGAAAATGGTTCTCTAAAAATGCAATCTCTTAAGGTAACCAAATGCTTCGTTGCAAGCAGTTTCATTTAATCTGCAAGTCAGTAGGCATCAATCCTGTTTAGTGGTTTGAGTTTTAAAAGAAGAACATTGATGTCACACTGAAGCTTGCATAATGCCAGTGGTGGCTGCCTAATGAATATTATTTCTATGAGCTGTTCTAAGTCCTAGACTTCACTGGTAGTGCAGCTACTGTACATCATTTTCTGGGACAGAAATTGATGCTCTTCTGGATCCTCATTTCTGCATTATTTTCCATGTTCAAGACTGAGTGACTGAAGAAGGTCCTTTTGCCTACCAGTGGGCACAGCAATGTTCGTAGATATTTCCGATTTAGCAAAACAAGTTCATAAAATCAAAGAAAGGCCATTTTGAAATAGAGCAGGACGAGAAAGGGAGTCTTCCCCTGTGGATGCTGTCACTGTACTCAGGTGAGAATGGTTTGGAAATCTGACCTTTGCATATGGGTTTCCTTCTTTCTTTTTTCCTTTTTTTTTCCTTGTTGGTTTAATAGAGCGGGTATACTGGAGATAAACCCATGTTAACCCCTGTGTAATAATATGTGGAGTGCTGTCTCAGAACTAAAATGGGAAGAGGGAACCTTACGTGGGACAGCAGGATGGAATTTACAAATGTGAATGTGTACTAGTTTTCAAATCTAGTGTTTTATTCAGTATACTTTCAGTTTGCATCTGTTTATGTACTTGGCACAGAATTACCACTCATTACATTAGGATTGATCATTCAATTGTTTTTTTTATTTTGTATTTTGGAGTATTTTGTATCATTAGACACCTAAAATGTAGCTGTTCATCAGTGAAGTTGATAGCATCTTTTGCTGCTTTGGCGTGAAGGAAGAGCTGTGCTCTCTGCTCATTGATGACCTCTTTGTTTTGTGTGATTGTGCTAGAAGGTGGTAACTTGCACCTTGCTTTTTCGTACTATTTAAGGATGCCTTGTAATTAATATTATTTGCTGTTCTTCAAGGTAAGTAATTCACGCATCACAAGAAACAGAAGGAAAGTTACATGGTATTTCTCTTTCAGCAGTGCTTAGTAAGCATGTTTCATCATCCCAGAAATTCTGTTCAGTCTAAGCCTAATTTTGGAAAAGAAGGAAAACTGTCTGTTTCTGTCTGGAACTTGCTCGATACAAAGCAAGCAATTGAACTTTTTGCCTAAAGACTTGTAATTTGTGTTGGAAAAAATTAATAACCATAAGGGAAAATTCAATAGGAGTTGGAATCTTAGGTTTTTCATTTGATTTCAGCTGTCACTGAAGACTTGACTGGTTTCATTTATTGTTCCACCTAACCTCTTTTTATGAATATGCTCTATGTTTTTGGTTTCCTTCTTCTTTGGGAATGCTTGATGGCTGTCATTGTGGATTTTTAGTTGAGTGACAATAACAACTGTGTAAGTGAGAGTTTTCAAATCCACTTTTAAAGAGATATGAATTTTCCCAATTCCTTGTAGATTGTATCAATCCCCTTGAAGTGCTTTTAATGGGTCTGTGGGGTCTCTTCAGCAGCTGGCAAGGACTCCACCTGAAAACACTCCTCAGGATCACCGTTTATCCTATGCCCATTGTACTCTCTATGGTTTGCTGCAAAAGTGCTGAGTGATCCCAGCATGGATACGTGTGACTCATGAGTCTGTTGCATACCTTTATCCTGTGCATAAGCCCTGCAGTTGCCTCGTGCTTACGTGTCACAAGCACAGGCATGAACCTGGTGTGCAAAATGGAACGCTCAAGTAAGAGAGGAATGCTTGGTGGAGCAAGGTAATTAAGCATGGCGCAAACAGGACATGTCCATCTGTCAAATATGAGCGGTATATTCTGCAACCAAAATTTACAAATAAGGGCTCATCCTTTGGATGGACAGATATTTAGCGTTTTGATCTCAGATGGTAACTGACAGAATTATCAGGTGCTAAATAGAAAGCTTTTACTTTTTTCAGTTTTAAATTTGAATTTAGAAGATTTAGATCTGTATTTTTTCTAATGCTGTTCAAACTAATTTTATACATCAAGACAGGGACAATAGTTTCTGATTTTGAAATGTCAGAGCATTTATGCACTTTGATGGTGTTTGTGAGTTTGAAGTATTATGGAGACGCCAGTGAGGTATAAATCATATAAATGGCATTAGTAGTAAGTTAGACTAAAGGATATTAAAACAAGCCAAGCAATTGCTTGTTCCCTTTATTTATTTATTTATTTATATCTTGTAGGCATAAAGTGGATTTCTTTTGGTTTAGACAGATGTAGCAATGACATTTCCTGATTTCATGTCCTCAGGCAAAAAAATACCTTTAGAAGAAGGTTACCTTGAGTTGGTAACTGCGCAGAGAAATATCAGTTGTAAATAATGTATGTTTGAGGTACCCCCAGTAGGGACTGGATCTTTTAAAATGCTTTCAAAATCTATTTTCTGAGTTTCAGTATGAGTTGAACTTCTTTCTGAACAGAAACTTCCTCATTCTCCTGTCACCAAAAATAAATTGATCCATTGTTTTTGGTGTTCTACTATGAGTAAGTCTTAACTGAAATGTTGTCTGTCATTGGTACCAGTTTATTTAGGCTTTATTGATATTTTCTCCTTTGAATCTCAAAATGTTGCCTCCTTATGCAACAGAGAAGGCTGAAAAGAATCTGTTTTATCTATGAGTGAGTATAAGAGCCCTTGTTTACAATGGGCAGTTATGGTTGTTGTTTTATATATTCACTGACCAAAAGGGGAGAAAACCTGTGGGAAACAATGAAACCTTTGAAATTCAGCAAGGTTTATTTTGAAATATTACCTCAAAATTTCTTGAAACTGTTCAGGGAGAAGTTGCAGTCTTATTTTTTATATACCCAGCATTTTGAAAGGTAGAATTAAACTATTGAGGCTTGAAACTAGTGTCTTATGATAATTACATATTCTAGTATCTCTGAAACTGCTTTAACTTTTTCTGAACCACTGCACAAATTGCTCAAAAATCTGATTTTAAATGTTAATTCCACTGTTACACATACTCAATAGCAATGCTAACTGTTTGAACTTTTTTTTTCTTTCTGTTCAGACATGCTTAGAGGTTCAAGGATTTATTTTCTGTTTTAATTTCAAGTTTACACACTGGAGTCTCCCTGAAATTCAGATAACTGCCTATTGGTGGCCCATATGAAGCAGGAGCCACTCCTAACTGTGAGCAAGCCCATTCTGTGGATAATTCTCCTTTTTGGCCTGCTCTATTTATCATCTTACTAGAATGGGATTATACCCCCAGGATGTTGATAAATGTTGATGAGTTATAGTCTGAGCACTTACTTCTATTATGCATGATCTGTTGTATTTGAATAAGCAGGAATTTTTATTGACACCTATATGATGTGTTTGGCTCTCCAATCATCATACTATTGCTGAAGTAGTTATCTTGTTACCTTGACTTAGAGTGGAAGAACTGGCAAGGCTTGGCAGCTCCTTTGCCTCCTACCAAATTTGGGAGCAATTTTTCATGTGCTCTTATTAGACTAGAATTGCTTGTATCATTTTTCTTTTCTCCTAAATCTCAGCTCAGAGTTTGTCAGCAGGACTAAGTATGTTCTCGCGATGCTGGTGAGTGTTTCAAAGAACGTCATTAGTCACCTTGGCTCTGTGCATTGAGGCTTGCCTACAGGAGGTGTGGTGACTAAGGGAGATGCTGCAGCCTTTCTAGGTCATCGTCAAGTCAGGCTGCTGCTGTCATTCTGCAGAAGTTTTGCAGCCCTCCCTCTGAAGATCTCCATCTGTGGTTCTGAAGTCCTTGGTGCCCTTGCTAACCACAAATAAGCACAGAGGTTTTCATTCAGTGGTATAGCTTTTCAGACACACGTTGTCTTCTTTCCCAATGCTGAGCTGGGCAGTCTCTTGCATAATTACCTTTTATTTGAAGAAGAAATAGCTCCAGCTGGCTACTGCTGCTGAATTACTGTGTGCAAGCAATGATTAGGTGTTCTGAGTTTCCTTCCTTGTACTTCTCTGCTCTCACCACTTTGCCTGTCCTTTGCCAGTACCTTCTGCGGTAGTCTCTTTCATGATCTACTGTCTATTACTTAACGCCTTCTGAAAGCGAGTAAAAATCAGTTTTGTTTGTGTGATTCTTTTGTTTTTCCCTTTCCCTGTCCTAATGAGACTTGGAATAACTGTGAGATAGCAAAAGGCTTGAGTAAGCACAGGCTTTGGATCCTGTTTGCTGCTTAGTGCGTTTACTCAAGCTGTTGCTGGTGTTCCCTGTGCAAACAGCTGCTGGTGGTTTTAAGCTGATCTTTTGTTTCTCGCATTGGTTGAACCTGCCCAGGTGCCCTGTGAGCTGGAGGCTCCCCATGGTTGTGGCACCGGGAGTGGTGAGGTCTCCCTGGGGTCTGGGCGGTTGGGCGGCCTCAGCCTGGGGCATGGACACCTCCCTGGGGATGAGGTCAAGCCCAGGCTGGGGTCTCAGCCCACCAGCAGATGGGGGGGCTGGATCAGGCCTGCTGAGGGGAGCTGTGGTCAGGCAGGGCTGTAGGGGTGGCTTGAGGCCAGGCTGGGATGTGGGCCCACAGGCGGCACTGGCTTGGTGGGGCCCATGGCCACCTGGGGAGAGCTGGAGATGGGCCCTGCTGGGGCATTGTGGGCTGACAGCTGCAGGGGTGACATGGGGTTCTGGGCAGGGTGGGGCAGCTCCGGGGTGACTACACGGGGCCAGTGAGGCTGTCAGGGTCCTGACAAAACCTACACAAGATTTTAGCTGTAAAATTAAAATGCCTAATGGAAGAGTTTAAAATGACTATATGAGGTGGTTGTCAGGTGTGTAGAAGACAGGGCTGAGGATATTTTCTAGCACAGAAAGATCATGCAACCTTTTATAACACCATAAAATACAACTTTTTCAAAAAAATTTTACTAGCTATTACTTAAACATGCTCATTGTAAACTTCTCTTCCATAACAATGATATGGTATACAATTTTAATATTTCTAGTTGTGTATCCCTGCTGATACTTGTAACGTACAATTTTCCTTTTTGGTCCGATTGAGCATTATGGAAATGACAGCTTGTCATCACTTGTTTGCAGGTATCTTCTTGCTGAATTGTAGCCTACATTTGAAACTTTTCTGAGAAAAGCAGATTACTTCCACTATTCCATTCTCCATCTATGTTTTTTCTTTCTCCTTTATGCTAAATAGGAATTAGTATATGAAGAAATTTGTTCATCTAATTCATGTGCCAAAGATCATATGGCTTACAGCAACAACAAAAAGTCTGAGACTTTTTCCCTATTGTTTTTACTTTATGTGGCATAATGAGACCTGGTTTTTGCATTTGGCTTTACATAAAGGAAGAAAGTTAGTAGTGCCATATATTAATCCTACTATGAGCACTATGTAAAGCAAATGGTTTTATGAAAATATTTGCTGTGATATACCATAATCAACCACTTGTTCCATTTGGGAGAGGTTTGCTTGCTGATTTATGTTATTTAAGGTAGAAGGTCAGGTCATTCTAATATTGTTTCTTGTAGCCCTGAAACTAGATTGACCTCAAACTGATTGGGCAGAATGCA
The DNA here is from genome assembly GCA_013398055.1 of Ifrita kowaldi. Taxonomy (NCBI): domain Eukaryota; kingdom Metazoa; phylum Chordata; class Aves; order Passeriformes; family Cinclosomatidae; genus Ifrita; species Ifrita kowaldi. The sequence goes on along the minus strand of VZRS01013826.1, from coordinate 356,729 downwards.
GTGGGACTGGGACAGAATCACTTCTCTGAACCCAGCAGTTACCTGCTGATGGCTGTGTTGGTGTATTGAACTTGGTTTGATGTAAGTGGACTCTAGCTGTTGCATTCTATACTTTTGTGTTTTTGTCAGATAGCTGACAATGCTCGCTCTTAATAGGCCTGAATTAAACAGCTGTATGTTGATTGCTTTGATGCAAAACTAGAAAATTGAGGACTGTTGGGTGGTGGTGATTATAGCTTTTTATTTATTATTTTTCATATTAAAAAGGTTTTTTTTGTATCAAAATAAGCATACATTTAACTAGGGAACTCAAGCTCAAGTTACATCTGTTTCTCAGAGTTGTTAGCCTCAGTTTGGGCTACATCTTTACTCAGATGAGTAAAGGCATACATTTGTTGGTCAGTAGGATTTTTCCAGACTATTAAAATTTCAGCTGCATGTCTCTTCTTGCATTTAGTATGAAAGCTGTGAGAAAGGTCACTCTTCTGTAGTATTGAATAGAATGTAGGTTATTGAATAAAGACCAGAGATCCCCTTAAATGCAAGAAATGTAACATATTTGAGCATAAATAAAATAATTTGAAGTGAGGAGTTTGACCATGAATTTGGAGTTGGCTTCCAGTTCCATGGATTTCACTAAGATATGGGTACTTAGCTTCCGTTAATGTTTGAAGTGCCAGATTTTCTTCACTGGAATGCAAATTAGGTACACTTTAGAGTAGTGTTACAGAAGCAACAGGGTAGGAAGAATGTTAGAAAACAATGAGCGGTGTGCAAATTTAAAGCCGGAAACCTGAATATGTGGAAGTAACACATTTTTACTGTTCATAACCAGGAAATTCAATCTTTACTGAGAGATCTTTTTCCTAAATAAGTTATTCAAGTGTCACCAACATCTACTGCCATTTCAGTTTTTACAAAATAGTATTTAGAAAAGAGTAATGCAGGAATATGACTGTCATGCTTTATCTTTTGCATACAAAGTAAAGCCTGATTGTTTTTTATTATGAGCAGGACGTACTGAAGGAATTAATTCATAAACAAAACATCTGTCTCTCCAGCAGTTTTTTTGCTGGGATTGGAATGAGTCATGGGTTTGGGAACTGTGCTGGTCTCAGCGCAATGAGATCACCCGAAGACTTAAGGGTTTTCACTGTGCTTTCCCAAAAGAAAAAAACGCATTGTGAAGTCAGTAAAACTTATCCTCCTTTTACACTTGCACGTGGCCACCTACTTGTATGCCTTTAAGATACTAGGACCTCTCTTCCAGGAGAGCAGTTTCCTTTTATTCCCCACTATAAGGATTGAAGGGACTTGGACAAAACTTTCTATATTAGTAAAAGTTAACAATCTGAATGTGATGAGACGGAATGAAGAATGTCAGGAGTGGTGAGGAATGGTATGTTGTTGCCAATTTAGTTTTGGCCTAAATTTATATATGGATAAATACCATCATTAAGGGAAAAACTTCGAGTTGACTGACTAAAAGTAGTCCAAAAATGTTTTAAAGAAAATCAGATTTTAAATGTAAATTACTTGAAAAGCAGTGTTATGGCACTAGGAGATGGAAAATAGTTGTTGAAAATTAAGGTGTTCTCTTCTGCACTTGCCTTTTCTGAGGCTTTATTTATGAAATGTTAGTTTATTTATCTAGTTGAGGTATGATATATTTACAAAAAGAAATTGAAGTGACTCAGTGCTTCAGTTAATTTCTTCTAACTTTTGTAGGAGTTGTAGTAGGTTTTTTAATACTGTCTAGCAAGACTATTTTATCTGTATTCTCTAGATTTGGTGCTGTAGTTCTTCAGGTGAGAACAATCAGTGATTTTGTTGGCAGAAATGAATGCAGTCATGTTAGCACAATCACTTTGCACTTGAGCTTTCCTTCCTGACACTTCATGAAATTCTCTAAATTTGATTTGTATGGAAACTGATCCGGTCTCAGACCCTTAAAAGAATCTAATATGTGTACCTCAGCTGCTGGATCCCATGTTTCTGAAATATTTTGTTACAATTGCAGTCAGTGGCCCTGTCTCCACGTCTCTTGCATACATTCCTGCTCTGAGATCCTCTATCTGGCAATCTCATTAGGCGGCGGGGTCCTGTACTCCATTTATTAGTAACAGGGCCTCACATAGTCTAATTTGCTCTTTAGGGTGTGATTTTCTATGGGAGTTTTAATTTTCAAAGTTTCTTTTATATACATTAATATGTCTTAAGAGACAGATGCATAGAAATTGGGGAAGAAAGCTTATCCTAAGACTTTTGAAGCATGAACTACTTTAAGGCTTGTTTCTAAAGGAATGTGCAGAGATGAGGGTAAAGTTTCAAGAATGAACTAACACAGTGAATTGCAGATTACTGCCAAAAGCAGTGCATATTCCTCCCACAGTCTCACTGTGTTGATACTACTGTGCAGCGGCAAATTTTAGTATAAGATGAGTGTTCTAATGAATCTGCATATACTGGGAGATGAAGGATGTTGACCCCTTCATTTGGTAACATCCAACAGTTTAACTGGCATAAGCCGCTACTGAAAAGCTGCTGTTTGGTTGAGGACAGGACGAGATTTATTTCTCTGTGAAACAGTATTACTACCTGTAAGTGGAGGTAGGAATTGTCCTTGAGCAATTGCACAAGTTGCTGCTATTATGTAGTGGTGGTTAGGTTTTGCACAAGTGGAGGATTTTCATAAGGCTGTTTGTGCTAGAAAAAGAATGATACCTTTGAGATTAACACATCTGTATCTACATGAATTTGTTTTCTAGGCTGCACACCACAACCAGGGCTGTGTGGCTGTCAGTTGTTTTCCCTTACCGTGTATTCAGAAGTCTTAGTTAAAGATGCAATATATTTCTTCCTGTTGTTGGTACAGAAAGTATTTGAGGAATAAAAATCATAATTCTGTATGGGATATGTTCTTGTTCTTTTGGTTGGGTGCCATTTTTCTAGGGGTGTGGCCATGTAAAATATGATGTGGGATGTATGAAGTTGATTTTGGCACAGAATTGTTGCAGAGGATTTGTTGCTGTGGATGTTGTCAGTTACTATACTTACAAACTTGATAGGGGAAAATTGAAAATGCCACTCAATTTAAAAACGTATATTTATCAATCAAGTATGCATTTGGTGCTAAAATTATCTTTTCATAAACCTGTGAAGATATATTGAGAGACAATGATATTTCAGGGTCCATAGCTATGCCTACTGTTTAGAGACAGTGTAAATTATTCATTGTAAAGTTGCAGTTGACATTAAAGTTGGAAGGGTATCTGACACATTGATTGAGCTGGTTTCTTCTGGGATTTGTTTAAAGGAAGATGTACATTGTATGTTTTGTCATGTTTTTTGTTCGTCATTTGGTTTGGGTTTTTTTAAACAGCCCTCTTAGTTTGACATGTGAAATGGGTAGATGCCTAATGACTATAAATCTAATTTCTGTGTGCAATAAGCATGGAATCACTCCTAAATATATGAAGTGAATGGTACAGGGGTTTTGTGTTGTATTGTCCTGTTGTGTCCTATCTCCCTGGACAGGATGTTTCTTACACAAATGTAGGTGTTACTCCTTGGTCCACCTTCTCATGCCCTCATATTGTATTGTCTTAGTTTCAGGCATGCAAAACATACATGATTCTGCTAATGTTTTCACTTAAAATAAAGGTATTCTGCTCTCTCTCTTTTTTGGCAAAATGTAAAAACACAATAGAACTAGAGAAGGATGGTTTTTGTTTGCTTGGGTTATTTAGGTTACCATAACTCTTTCATCCTTCATTGTGCTGTTACACTGTTGTTCTCAGAATTTAATGTAGAACTGCAAAATGTCGCTATGTGTTTTACGGGTATCCCATACATCCATTATTACCACACTGATCTGTAAGAGATATTAATCTAAAACTTAGTGGTTTGTCTGGATCTATAAACCTGATGAAATCTTTCTCATCCTCAAGAAGTTACTACTTGCTCCCTGAAAGGAGCGTAGAGGGGAAAGTGGTATTTTATTTATTTTTTTGTTTTTATTTTGAAAGAAGACTGTCTTGTTCCCAAAAGGCTATCACTTGACAAAATTTCTCCTTACCATCTCTATATTTGATGGAAACTTTCTAAGTATTAAAATAGAATAATTCTGCCACTGATCACTGATTTCAAATTACTATGAAAGTAAGTAAGGAGGACTTACTTGAGAGGAGAGGAGAAAAGCCAGTAGTTTCCTTTCTAGGTTTTCTCAGCTTTCTGTGAGACTGAACAAGTCAGTCATTAAAAAAGCCCAACCAAAACCAAAAACCCCCAAAAAACAAAACGTACCCAAAACCCCCCACAAAACCCCATAAATTTCAAACATTCAAGGTCTGTTTGCAGTTGGGGTTTTTTTAACTGGATTCTGTTGGGAGAGCAGAGCTAAATAATCAAACATAGTGGGGGCTAGAAGCCATGGATGACATTTTTAATAATTTCTGAGATGATAACATCCCTTGAACAAAACACTGGATCAGACCATTTTATTTTTGTTTGTAATTTCTTAAGCTTGCAGAACACTCCGCAGTTTTGCAAGCTTTGTTGAACTCACCCATTTTGAAGCGAGTGGTGCTTGTAACTGCTGAGGATTCCTGGAAAGAAGTATGCAGCATGTCAGAAATGTGTTCAGCTTGTGTTATTTGCCAAAAAGAAAACTGTACTTGTTTAACTGCTGCAAAGCATCAGGACACTGCCAACAGATGGTTTATTACTTTTACATAGTGCTTGTTTTCCCTCAGGAAAAACATTCATGTAGTAGTTCATAGAGGTGTGTCTGCTCTCACAGAAATTTTAGTATCCCCAGAACTGCATATATTTCATTCTTAAAGGCATTCTGTGTTCTGCTAGTAAGTTATTCTTCTTAGGCATTTGGAGTGATTGAAAAAAAAAAAAAACTACTTACCAGGGAATGTTGATTCACCTTAAATGGATGAAATAAAATGCTTTAATACCGTGATGTTGTGTTTTATTGTCTTCTCCCAAGGTATTACTGTGCATTTGTACTTTTCCCCAGCATTAAAGTAATAGAAAGGAACTTTTTTTTTTTTTTTGATGTGGGTGTTACAGGTTGCAGTTCAGAAAATTGGAAATATTTAGCCTGAGAGACCTGACTTTGTTCCCTCCTTCTCTTTTGGGATATTTAATTTAATGGATGACTGTAATGTGCAGAAATTTGCAATTTGTACAAATATCAATTATGTGAGGAGAAATGGAAATGGAACTGGGAGGATTTGTAAAACCTGATTTCAGAGCATACTGAAGTATACTAGTTGGAGAAAGCAAGTGACAAGGGTACTATGTGCCAGCTGTTAGCTCAAACAGTTCTGTGAGGTTTTAGTTTTTCTTTCTTTAAAACACCTTCAGCTGGTACTCTAGGAATAACCTGTCTCTCTGGCAGCCTGTACACTAAATTACAAACCCATTTAATGTGTTTTTTTCAATTATCAGTACTTAATAAGTCAGAATCTTGTTCCTGTGAGATGTCTTGACAGAGTAGGTCATGTTAGTGTGTTGTAATTATGTGAGTTATACTGCAGTAATAGCATTGCATCATGTTTTGTATATTCCTGTAGACAACAGTTCTGATAGCAATGTAACAGACCCTGACTTTTAACCTGCCTTTTTGCTATCCCTCTGTTTAACCCAACAAATACTGCAGTCAGCCTACCAAGAAATTTTATACTATCTTGAGTCCCATTTGTTCTTATCAAGGAGAAGTCCCATATGAACTCCTGTTTTAGCACTTTTTAGTAAGTTTGGTTCTTTGTAGCACGTTTTGATTTTGAAAAATTTTGTCTAGATTGGCTCCATGCCATGTCCTCAGTCAGTGATTTCAATATCTGATGGAAGTACATGATATTTTGGGTTCTGTCTTTAAAGTGCAATTTCATGATCCTTGTAAACTATTGCTGCTGGGGGCCCATGGGAGCCCTAATCTTATCACCTGTACTTCGTTCCCATGTGCTGACACACAGCTGTGGAGTGTACTGTATCAGGGAGCCTTATCTGAGTAAAGCCAAAACTAATCACTATTTTTTTTAAGATAGCTTAAAACTGGATTAGTTTTCGTCTAGTTCACTGCACTACCACAGAAGCATCAGGAATGCTCAAGGTGGTCATAAGATAAACATCGCAAACTGCTGAAAGAAACAGTGCATGTTCTAAACTACAGTCCTTCAAACTAGTTGCCCTTTCCTTGAGGAACATGGCTCCTCCTTCTCACCAGTATCCTTTAATGACATGCTTTTCATGGTTTTTCTTTGCCAAAATACGGACAAACGATGGAACAAGCAGCAATAGCGCAAATGCAACTTCAAACCAGTTCATTTGGGTTTGTGATAAAGTATTAGGCCACATGAATAAGTTGGAACTGCTTTAATGGTGCCTCTGATGCTATCTCATGTGATATTTGTCATGGGTTAACTAAGGAAATTAGGTTCGCATGAAAGTAGCATGAGATGTAGGAACACAGAAATGATTTAGAAGTGTATTCTAAGGAGTTGGTATCTTTCTAGTTCTAACTGCAGGAGTGAAAGGAGGCTCTTGTTAGGTCTCAAACAATTTTAACTGTCCAAAGTGATGGCACACCGAATGTACCTCCTGACTTTTGGTGGGCATCAATCTAGAGAACTGCTAGTGTTAAAAGACAGAATTGGAATGTAAAACTATTGTACAGTAGGAGAAATAGTCTTAAAGCAGTTTGTACAAAAATCCCCTGTTGAATTGGAATAATTAGTTATTCAGATGTCAAATGTGTTTTTTCTTCCCCACAAAAAGATTGAAGAACATGGTAGATGTTCAATTGAAGCTCTTACCTTTTGCGGACTGTGTATGGCAGTAGCTGTATAAGGAGTATTCACTCCTTATAGGAGTCTATAGAATATCTTGAGTTGGAAGGGGCCCATAGGGGTCACTAAGTTCAACTCCTTGCTCCTCACAGGACTACCTAAAACTAAACCATGTGATTAAGAGCATTGTCCAGATGCTTCTTGAACTCTGACAGGCTTGGTGCGGTGACCACTTACTTGGGGAGCCTGTTCCGAGACCAGCCAAATAGTTCCTTCAGTTGACTCTGGTGCCATAAATAAAGCTGTGAGTCCAGACTGGAGGATTGCATTTCAGAAAAGATGTAGGCTAATGAGAAAAAGTCTAAAGAGTTGAGGTTTTGTTTGGAGGAAGAAATCTCTGAGGAATGGCAGAAGAAACTGTAACAGTCCCTCCTACAAATGAGAGTCCAAGGTTGGGTATAATAACTGGTCTTAAGATCTAAACACTTCCAAAAAGCCATAAGAATTAAGCTATCCTCTTTAGACTGATTTGCAATGTTGTTATGCAAAAGTGGTAGTTCTTATTGCTATGAATGTCCGAGTGTCCTGAGGGCAAATTTCTACAAATGCAAATCTGGTCTCTCTGTGGCTTAGTTAACATCTGGCAGTTCCTAAATTTCTTGGCGAATCTCTGTGAGATTCAAAATGTTCCTGTTGGAAAAGGATGACTCCAGCACAGTCTTCCTGAGAAGTTCTTGACTGAGTTTTGGTAAACAGTTTTGTTGATTGGGTGATAATGCATAATGTGATGTTGTCCATCTTTATTTTCAAATTCTTATATTCTCAAAATAATAATGACTTTCAGATTGTGAGACTCTCACAAGGAGAACCTGAGTGAGTCTCCAGCTGTTGCTCTTCACTCAGAAAGACCTGGAGAGGGCTGTACCACCTCTACAGAGATGCCTTTTCCCACCTGGGGCAAGTCCCAAAAATGCCTCCAACTTTTCATACTGGTTCCAGGGGAAGGCATATTTAGGGAACACTGCTGCTTTTGGTAGTTAAGAAAATGCTGAAAGAATTAGTGTCCACTGATTCTTGCATTATTGCTTTATTAATTTCTTATGAATATAGTCTTGATCCAGAATGATAAGAAAACATAAGCAGAAATTAATTTTATTTTGCTGCAGTTCTTGAATATGTAATTGTTTTCTTGCATACCTGTTTAAAGTAATCTACTAACAGTCTGCAGCCATTCATACACAGAATTGCAGTACAGAAATGTTATGTCTCATATTTGAGTTGGATTTTCCCAGATTGCAGTATTCTAGTTCACTTCAGTGTTACATCCTTTTTGTGGGCTGGGATCCATGATACTGTTTACTAGGACATTAGCTTCTAGATCTGGAATTGCTGTTTACAGAACAAGAAAAAGCTTAATGACGTGGAATATATAGAAACCCATCCCTCAATATGTCTCTGGTGCCTTCTTGTGCCACCTCCTACTTAATTTTCTGTACTGTTTGGAGACAGTTTAGGGGCACGGACTCAACCAAATAATACTGCATCTTCTGCTTTTGCTGCACTTGGCTTGAGGAAGTACAGGTATTATTTAGCATGATGCTCTATGTGTGTATTTCACTCAGCAGACCAGAGTGCGGAAATGAAAGCAGCTGCTCCATCTTCCACATGAAAGTGGGACTGGTTCTCATTTACCCATTTGTGGGATTTCTGTGACGTCCCTGATAATCTGTCTTTGTAAGTAGATGTTGGGGTTTTTTGCAGGGTGATGTTGGAAGGTGTACAAAACTTGTAGGTGAACTTTTTTTTTTTAAAGAATTATGTTACAGACGAAATACACTCTAAGGTATTTTTCGCATCCCTTTTTTTATTGCCTCTTTATAAATACATATTCCATTCAGAGCTCTTTATCTTTTTAGATCTGTAGGTCCGTACAGCTTGCACAGAATTCAGATCACCTTCCCTTGTAATGAAAGGTTATAGGAATTGCTCAGGGCCTCAGGCTGCTTGCCTTAGGTGAAGAAATTTGTCAAGCATTGAGGTATTTACTGCTTCTGTCTGACTGTAAGATCCTATTACTGTGCACTTCTCCTCTCCTATTTGTTTTTCCTTGACAAAAAAACATCACGTGTTCTCAGGCCACACAGTATGGTAGCTACTATAGTCTTTCCTGTTTCTTTTGCTTATTCTAGGAGTTTTTGAGAGATTCAGTGATTCAAACAAGGCCACTTCAAGGTTTCAGTAAACAGTGCTGCTAAATTCCCATAACCAAACAATGGCTTGATTAAAAACAAAGTTAAGAAGGCTTGTATTTCTAATTTACAGTAAATTTTGCCACATGTTGGTTTTGGATTGGGTGGGCTACTATATAAAGTTTCTCTTGCAAGACAGAAAAAAAGTTACTTCACAGCATGAAATATTCAAGTTTTGCATTTAGGAGCTGCTGCTCTCTGAAGTCTGCTTATGTCCAGTTGAACTTGATTGGGCAGTTTATTTTGTAATTACATATGTAAGTGAAAACACATTTCTTGTTTCTAGTTCGAACTGCTACAAATACAGTTACAATGTCATAATTTTCATATTTTGGAAATCAATACATTATTCAAACGAACCAGTCATAGCTGAGAGGTTATTTGGAAAAATAAATTGGATATGTGACAGCCTGCAAATAACTCCAGAGAATGATTGAGTTTCTTTCCAGTAAATACTTCTAAAAGTTGTAAACCCATGTTAATAGGAAGTAATAGAATCTTTCTGGCTGCTGCAGTGGCTGCTGTTATTGTCCTAATTTATATAAATATTTGTCAAGCAAAGTTAGATTTGAAAATAGAAGGATGACAGAAGATGATTTATTTTTTTATGTTCAAGCATTTCAAAGATTTTACCTCCACTGCTTTAGAATAAGGTTGATCTACTGATTTGATCCTTGTTTGCAGAGCTAATTAAACTTGGTGTTATTCCTTTAGGATAAAGTTACACTTAATAAATGTATTGCAAACCAACTTTTGGAACTTGTGTGTTCTAATATTTGCTCTTTAAGGATTTATAAATTAGTTGCCTTGGGTTTAAAATAATTTTTCGCTTTTTCCAGAGTTGTACTAGCTATTTGTTTGAGATGACAGCAAATACAAGATTTTGATGACCTGTAATATTCAAAGCAGTTTAAACACTTCCAGCAAGTAAATACCAGGCAACTATCACAATAGCAAAAACTGTTCTTTTGGCAACAGTGTCTTGAAATTATTTCCTAAAGTGGATGTCATCTTTCAGGATAGTGGCTTTATTAAAAACAGATTTGAGTGCTTGTTAGAGCTACTATTCCAAGAATAGTGGGTTGCTCAGATGATTTCACACTGCAGGCAGCATTTCAGTGGTTAGCCTCTCCTGTGAGCCCATCCCTGTTTGTGATTAAACTAAAGACCTTGAAAACAGCAAGGTTTGGCATACTGAACATTTTTTCCTTTTTTTGGAAAGCGTTACATCCTCTTCCATCTCTTGCTTCGCATTTCATTTCTCCTTTCTAATTTACTCCTATTTGAATTCTACTACATGCTGAGGACTAGTTTTCCCAGTTCTTTCTGCATACCTATACTCTCAACAAAGATGCTGTGAATCTCCTCTTTTCCACTTATTTGCATGGAGTCCTATGAAACATGCAGGTGTAAAGATAAATCAGCCGTTTGCTGGCTGTGTGCCTGAAAACAGTCTGAGATTCTGGCTGACCAGAAAACAGTCCAGTTTATTTTTTTGTATTGAACATGTGGGATCCATTAAGGATTCAGCTTAATTCTCTTGGTTTTATTTAATCTTCTTTTTAAGAAATTGCCTTTAATTGCTGTCCCCTCACATACTTCTGGAGGAATAGTCAGCTGTTCATAGAGGGAGTTTTTAGTGATAGAAATATAATGGAGAAGAATTGTAGTAGAGAAAGATGTGAGAAGATGCAAATGAGCAGCGCATTGCAGGCACTTTTTCAAATCCACACAGGAATCTTCCCTCTCTGTGTTTCTGTTGTATGCTGGGGGGACAGTGTAAATGCTGACATCCTGTTCCATAATGCTATGATAGAAGGAGTGAAAAATTGCAGAAGGAAAATGGGATCTTTGTTCAGCCAAAAGCATCCTTATAATAATTTGAGTGGAAGTAAATAAATGGAACAAAGCATATGAGGTGGGAAATGTACGCCTAGGTTTACGGAAACCTTTAAATCCCCCTTACCTCAGAGGTGTTAACGTTACAAGCAGTAATGCACTATCTCAGAGCTCTCAGAGATCCTCCAGTAAAGTTTTTTTAAGGCATTTTATTTTGTATTTGAGTACAAATGGGAGGAAAAAGTTTGTGTTCCAATGCATGAGTTCATATGGGCTATGAGTGGAAACTGCTGGTGGTTTGAATTTGTCCTGGAATGTGCACCAAGCGAAAACATTATTTTGCAAAGAAATATGCATATACAACATGCAGTTGTGCAGGTACAGGCAGTGGTTTGGGTTTTTTTTTTATGAGGAGAGGGGTTTTGTTGAAGAATGGGGAAAAATGAGACTTATTCATGTTCCTTG
>VZRS01013826.1:119858-345329 GCA_013398055.1 Ifrita kowaldi | reverse complement strand
TATTATCTCCACTTGTGAAAACGAGGAGCACCGGAAGGCTTTACTTTAAGCAAAGGTCTTTTGCATGCATCTACTAGTACATAGGGAGAAGGTTCTTTATTTGAATTCAGCTGCTGATTTTTTGACCTATGAAAAACAACTTCATCTAAACTATATTGACATCTCAATCTGAGACGTCTGTACACATGCACAGTTAGTTATTTTCTTCTTTAAATAAATAGGCTTCTGTGGTTTGTGTTAGTGTCACTTTTCACATCAGATTTGGCAATTGTGTCAAGTACACACTGTGTTAGATTATTGCTTGAGTATGGCATCTGAAGCTGTTTTCAACCAAGTACTGGGAACAGAAGGATCACAATCTCTGCAGCCAGGAGTGCACGCTTCAGTTGGAGGTTCCAGTCACAGCATTTGGTATCTACTTTGTCTGTCTGCCTACAGCTTCTGGTAGATGTATATAAAACCAGCTTAATGACAAAGCCAATAGCAGCATTCAGCAATAAAACGCAATATTTGATGGTTCTATATCATGTCTTCTGTGTCTGTACTGAAACAGGAGTTTTAATTTGTCTCAGATGCCGTATTGAGCTGGATTCTAAATAAAGTCTTATTTGTATGTTGGTTGTGTATAAAAGCACTTGCATTAAGAGATAGAAATGAGCGTATAGAGAGAGAGGTATAGCAATGAAATCTTTTAAGTTTTGCATTTATTTTAGTTCCTGCATGTGTGGCTGTCATTCTAGTTTCATGCTGTAAGCTGCAGTGTACAGGTAAAGTAAAATGATGTGGGAAATCCTGAAACAGGATTTGGATAGTGTTTCTTGTTTAGCTTGCCTGTTCAGCAGAGCCTTACCTAATGCAGTGATACCTACTGCTTTTAATGCTCTTGAAGTAAACCTTGAAGTACTGTATTTGAGTTTCAAAGTTATAAACCACTATTATTTTATCATACTGTAAGTAAGCAAAACTTGCATCTTCTAATTATCGAGGAAGCCTTTACATCCCTAATCTGTGAAGTCATGTTTTATTTTGCAGTCCATGAACACTAAGAAAATGTCTGAAAACATCTGTTGAAAAACTCGGTTGCCATATTAACAGCATCAGATCATTGCAATCTGGAGAGCACTTTTTCAGTTGAATGCCACTTGAGTGTATTTTTACCTAACAGCATTTTTGTGTGTTTTCCCAAAAAGCTATTCGTCGAGAATTCCTTAGGCACATGAAGGTCTGGGTTTTGCAAATATTCAATCTCTATCTCAGTCAGGAGGAGGTCTGTATTTAAACCCATAGTCATTAACAGTGGCCTTGAATTTAAAAAAAAACAAAACAAAACAAATTACACCCAGAAGCTAATTGCAATGTCCCAATAGTTTAAATGCTGGTATGATGTACTCTGCAAATATTTCTATAAGACAGAAGAAGAGAGAATTATGTGATGAATGTGAAAACAACACATTTTCTTTCACAACTTTTTTCTGAGTAACTACCACGTAAGTTTATTCTTTTGATTCTGTTTTCATGTTGATATATTCATTGTTAAAGGATAGGTAACTAAGATGTCAAGAGCTATGAGATCACACCTTGTCAGGAGCTATGCATTCTTTGTTCCTTTTGAAACTGGTCTGGACTTTTCTTTGATGGGGCCAATTTTTAAATGCAGTTGACTTTTGTAAAGGTTTGTGTAGAAAGACCCGATGCTAAAACTTGTCAGAATTCAAATCCCTCTGTGTTGGTTAACTGAGGTATACTGTTACAGATAATTTTGGCTAAGGATTCTGTTTGCATCCCAAAATTAGTAGGTGGTGAATTTGGTTTGGACTAAATTGTGCTGTCTCACACACACTTCTTTTTATAATTTTCCCTTTTTTTTTTTTTTTGAGATAAGGGAATATCATAAATAGTGGCAACAAAACGTTGAGACTGAAAGTATTAAGACAATTACTTTGCTGGTAGTATACACACAAAAAAGAATGGATCCATGACTCTCTTGGTTTCATAATGTAATTTGTCTGTAATTTATTTACATTTATTTTAAATTGGGGCAAATATCAAATGATCCTGCAGACAGAATTATCAGGTAGTTCAGGCCTGAGTATAATCTTCTTCATACTAAGAAAGCTAAGGATGTCAAAAACTTCTGTCAGCTTGAAAGTCGTAGTGATACAGAAATGTGTAAATGAATGTACGTGTATTGGAGTGTCATTATATTTGAACAATTAAAGGTGTCATTCAGCAGTTTCCATGAATGGGGGCCTGTGTACATGTTATAAGACTTAAGAACTAATTGGAGTTATAGGTTACACAAAGGACCTGTTAATGTCCCCTCTGAGTTCTCCCTCCTTTAGTTAGCCTCTTCTGTAGGCTGTGGTGAGGTTTATTTTGTGGGACACGCATGACTAAGCAGCTTCCCTCCTCCCTCCCTGTTCTCTACAATAATTTTTTCCTCTCCAAATGCGTATGTGTCTCCTGAGACAAATGTCTTAGGAAAGCCTAAGTCAACTGTGCTGCTTCGTTACGAAACACGTTGAGGAACTGACCTGGGTCAAAATTACTTAGCACAAAAGTAGAGGTGTGGTTTTGTCTGCGTTGACCCCGATGGTGTCTCTGAGACTGTTTCCTGTGCAGTTGCCCAGTCAGTAATTCCAGAGGAGTTGAGGGGATGAGGTGCTAAAGCTGCAAGAGGTGCAAGAGCTGTGCAATCAAGTACTGTCACCAAGAGCAGTGCTCCTGAAGGAACAGTTTCACCAAGTCTGAAGCTTTCTCTGTCTTCTGTGAACGTGACTTTTTGTGTGCCAGCACAACCACAGTGCTCCTTCCCTATGCCCTTGCAGTGCTTTCCCTGTGTGTGTGGGGCACAGATCTGAGTTTCCCTCACTTACCGGGGGGGAATTAATGAAGCTTTTATGCTGCATGAAGTTAAACAGGGTGTTTCTCTGAGAAGATTTTGCAACATACTGAAGTGCTAGCGTGAATGGCTTCTGCCCAAAATAAGCTAAGCTAGTATAAGCAAATTTAAGAAGTGTGGAGAACAACTTCGGTGAAGACACTTAAATACTTGGAAAATTCTGCCTCTAAGAATATGAAATTATTTTCTAAATTCTTTGAGGCATTAAAAACTTTCTTTGAAGGTCAGAGTTTTTGATGACTTTGATATAACTTAGGAGTTTCTAATATTGTTTTGTGTTTATGATTTTATTTTTAGGGAGCAGCAGTCTGCTGTACCTGTGATCTACAATGAATGCCAAATCTGCAATCAGCAAAGAGATTTTTGCCCCACATGATGAAAGGATGCTGGGAGCTGTTCAAGTGAAAAGAAGAACAAAAAAAAAGATTCCTTTTCTAGCTACTGGGGGTCAGGGTGAATATTTGACATACATCTGCCTGTCAGGTAAGGTTAATGACTTTTGACATCCAGTTATTTGTTTAGGCTTATCTTTGATTAACTGATTAGCTGTTGTCTGTAGCATAAAGAGCTGGGTGATTCCAATCTTCATAATGTAATCAGAGAATTGTAACACTTATACCTTTTGTCTTGAGGAACCGCGTGCTCTAGGCTATTTATATTTATATAGTATAATAAATTGAACAGGTGGTTTTCATTGTTTAAAAAAACCCTAGGTGTTGTCTCACAGCACAGCTGCAGAGTATGAACAAATAGAATAGTTGGTAAAAGTCTTTCCTTAGTCAGATGAAGATATTTCTGAGAAGGATGAACTTTTCAGGACATTAAAATGATATACAATGCCATGTTTTTGTGCCATGTTTCAATGTCTGCCAACTAAGTGTGTGTGAATACCTTTGATATTTTAGGGTGATTTAGTCACTTAGGTTTTTAGGTGTATCAGTTGCTTCCTTTGAGTATGTGCATCATGCTGGAAGTACAAATAGCGGCCAGAAGTGTTTTATGAATCTCCAAAAAGTGCGATTATTTTTGGACTAAATGAGAGAGAGTGTTACATGGACTCTTTCAAATTGTGGAGTTTTTTTAAAAATAATGTTAAAACTTTCAAAGCATAGGAGGTAAAACTCAGTGACTCTACTGCTGTTCTAAGATATCACACATCCACCCTGAAAATGCACTTTTACTGAATGTTGCTGGTTGTTATTTGCATACATATGTACAAATGCTTAAGTTAAAGTACAAGCTGCAGCGGATATGCACACAGATACTGAGGTCAGTGAGACAAAACAGAAGATCTTTCATTTACAGCTGAGTATTCTGCTTGTCATTATAGGATCATAGAATATCCCGAGTTGGAAGTGACCCACAAGGATCATTGAGGCCAACTCCTGGCCCTGCGTTTTGGTAACCCCAAAAATGGCACCATGTGTCTGAAAGCATTTCCAAACACTTTGTGAACTCCACTAGGCTTGGTGCTGTGACCAGTTCCCTTGGGTGCTTGTTCAAGGGTTTGAACACCCTCTGAATAAAGAACCTTTTCCTAATACTCAGCCTAAGCCTTCCCTAACACAGTTTCAAGCTGTTCCTTCAGGTCCTGTCAGTGGTCATGAGAGTGAAGAGATCAGTGCATGACCCACTGCTTCCCCTCTTGAGGAAGCTGTAGACCACAATGGCATCTCCCCTCAGTCTCCTGTTTTCTAGGCTGAGCAAACCAAGTGACCTCAGCCATTCTGCCCACGTACTGAGCTTCAAGGAAGGATTTAAAAATTGACTCACCTAGGCTGTTCCCTAGACTTGTGATTGGGATACTCTGTTTGGATGTAAGAATTGTAGGTTTTGGTCTTCTCAAGGTGCAGAGGGACCTAATCTAGGCCTCCTATCTCTTAAAGAAGTGTTCAAATCACTAATGTTTTTAAACAAAGCTAAACTCTTCTTCCTTTGGCAGTCATATTTTTCAAAAGTCAGTCNCTTGGAAAATTCTGCCTCTAAGAATATGAAATTATTTTCTAAATTCTTTGAGGCATTAAAAACTTTCTTTGAAGGTCAGAGTTTTTGATGACTTTGATATAACTTAGGAGTTTCTAATATTGTTTTGTGTTTATGATTTTATTTTTAGGGAGCAGCAGTCTGCTGTACCTGTGATCTACAATGAATGCCAAATCTGCAATCAGCAAAGAGATTTTTGCCCCACATGATGAAAGGATGCTGGGAGCTGTTCAAGTGAAAAGAAGAACAAAAAAAAAGATTCCTTTTCTAGCTACTGGGGGTCAGGGTGAATATTTGACATACATCTGCCTGTCAGGTAAGGTTAATGACTTTTGACATCCAGTTATTTGTTTAGGCTTATCTTTGATTAACTGATTAGCTGTTGTCTGTAGCATAAAGAGCTGGGTGATTCCAATCTTCATAATGTAATCAGAGAATTGTAACACTTATACCTTTTGTCTTGAGGAACCGCGTGCTCTAGGCTATTTATATTTATATAGTATAATAAATTGAACAGGTGGTTTTCATTGTTTAAAAAAACCCTAGGTGTTGTCTCACAGCACAGCTGCAGAGTATGAACAAATAGAATAGTTGGTAAAAGTCTTTCCTTAGTCAGATGAAGATATTTCTGAGAAGGATGAACTTTTCAGGACATTAAAATGATATACAATGCCATGTTTTTGTGCCATGTTTCAATGTCTGCCAACTAAGTGTGTGTGAATACCTTTGATATTTTAGGGTGATTTAGTCACTTAGGTTTTTAGGTGTATCAGTTGCTTCCTTTGAGTATGTGCATCATGCTGGAAGTACAAATAGCGGCCAGAAGTGTTTTATGAATCTCCAAAAAGTGCGATTATTTTTGGACTAAATGAGAGAGAGTGTTACATGGACTCTTTCAAATTGTGGAGTTTTTTTAAAAATAATGTTAAAACTTTCAAAGCATAGGAGGTAAAACTCAGTGACTCTACTGCTGTTCTAAGATATCACACATCCACCCTGAAAATGTACTTTTACTGAATGTTGCTGGTTGTTATTTGCATACATATGTACAAATGCTTAAGTTAAAGTACAAGCTGCAGCGGATATGCACACAGATACTGAGGTCAGTGAGACAAAACAGAAGATCTTTCATTTACAGCTGAGTATTCTGCTTGTCATTATAGGATCATAGAATATCCCGAGTTGGAAGTGACCCACAAGGATCATTGAGGCCAACTCCTGGCCCTGCGTTTTGGTAACCCCAAAAATGGCACCATGTGTCTGAAAGCATTTCCAAACACTTTGTGAACTCCACCAGGCTTGGTGCTGTGACCAGTTCCCTTGGGTGCTTGTTCAAGGGTTTGAACACCCTCTGAATAAAGAACCTTTTCCTAATACTCAGCCTAAGCCTTCCCTAACACAGTTTCAAGCTGTTCCTTCAGGTCCTGTCAGTGGTCATGAGAGTGAAGAGATCAGTGCATGACCCACTGCTTCCCCTCTTGAGGAAGCTGTAGACCACAATGGCATCTCCCCTCAGTCTCCTGTTTTCTAGGCTGAGCAAACCAAGTGACCTCAGCCATTCTGCCCACGTACTGAGCTTCAAGGAAGGATTTAAAAATTGACTCACCTAGGCTGTTCCCTAGACTTGTGATTGGGATACTCTGTTTGGATGTAAGAATTGTAGGTTTTGGTCTTCTCAAGGTGCAGAGGGACCTAATCTAGGCCTCCTATCTCTTAAAGAAGTGTTCAAATCACTAATGTTTTTAAACAAAGCTAAACTCTTCTTCCTTTGGCAGTCATATTTTTCAAAAGTCAGTCCAATTTTTTTTCAAAGTCTTCTCCTTGTAAAGAGCAATCATGTTCTACGTCTGTGCAGTAAGTTTTGGAATACACAGGTCTGTGATACCCATGTTCATGATTAAAGGTTAGAGATGTGATCTATGCTTACAATTTTCTGTAGGTGGGGTTTGTTTGTTTTTTTTAAATTGCCATTCTGGAAAACTTAGCTCTCCTTCAGCTCCCCCACTCCATATTCATATATGTCAGTCAACATGGATTTTAAGACAGTGAATGGTCTTGAATGCATTTATTGTTTTTCTGCCACAGGATAGCATATTATGAGTATGGAAGAAATAGCAGGTGTCCTGACTTGAGCAGAGTTTGTCACTTTGGATAAGGAAGGGCATTCAGGATCTAAATAAAATTACTTTGTGGCAGACACTGCATATTGGTATTGCAAGAACCCTCACATGTGGCTCACGATTCGTGGGGTTTTGCACAGATCTGAGACCAGGTTTTTTCATATACATTTATTTTATGTTATGAAAGCAAAGTATATTTGGTAATTCCGGTTGGCAACAAAGTGAGTAGGGAGAGGGCTGCCTGGCTGTGTTTGATGTCACATTCCAAACAGTCTGATCAGAAAGATTATGCAATCAGTAGGGTCAAGTGCAATTAGTTATTTAGTCGGGAATCATCAAAGGCACAAAACCAAGCATTGGGGAGCAACTGTTTCTGCCACTGTGTTTAAAAGAAATTGTGACGAGGATAAACTGTAATTTTTTCCTATTCCTGATGGCTGTGAAGCAGTAATGGTTTTAGTTGCAGCAAGAAGTTGTTACAAAGAAGCTTCCATTTAGTAAGGCTAAGTTAATGTGGGCGTGGCAATTTAGCTGTGCCTCAAACTGTCCAAGACAGACTGTATCTTGGGATAACAGAATGTAGTTGATTACCTTGCTTTTTTGACATAATTAGGTAGAGTGAAGCAGACACAATGGTGGCTGGCTCTGGATTTGTGTTTACATTTTAACCAACACATGCTTTAATGCTGAGTGTTGCAACCTCTTCCATGGAAATGCCTTTATCAGCCTTTGACTCTAGTCCCATTTTTGCCAGGTTTGCTATGTATTAGGTAAACAAAGTGACTGCAATATCTCTTTGTTCATAGTTTTCTTGGACTAATTCAGTTTGGCCTTTGCTGAAAGGAATTTGCTAATTTACTCTTTAGAACAGAATTTGTCAGTTGAAAGAACAGGAACTGACTCCTTATATCCTTAAGGGATATAAATATTTGGGAATATAAAATATCTTGTCTAGTTGTAGTTTCATCCAAGATATGGTATAGAAAATGAAACATCAGCCACAGTGACAGCTACTTCTACTTACTGCTCAGTTTGTAACTGAGAAAGTACACAAATTGTTATAACCAGAGTTAAATGTTTTCAGTGTTGGAAAGAGTCTATCAGTTGTTGTTTATTTGAATTTCTGAAAGCATGGATAGCGATGCTGAGCAGGGAGAATGCCCTCAGGTCTCAGAGATGGGATAGTGAACCATTAAAAGAATCAAATATTGAGCAGTGCAAGATGGGATAGTGAACCATTAAAAGAATCAAATATTGAGCAGTGCAAGATGGGAGAGTAAGGAAGATTCTTCCTTAATATTGGTGTTTCAAGTATGTACTGGGTTTTTTTAGTTTACTATATTGAATACGGAGTTGGTTAGAAATGAACATTAATGCTCCAAAGAGGTATACCTAAAGCCTGTAATCTGAAACTGGAGACAGATTAAGTTAAGAAAGCTGTAGTGAGACTGCTTGACAGCCTGGTGGAAACCAAGCAGCTGGGTTACCTGCAGCTTTCTAGCCTAGTGTTGGAGCTAGCCAAGTTAAGCTGGCAAACAGAGCCAAGACAGATCTTTAAGGAGTTACTCAGTTGAAGAATAACAAGAAATGAGTAGACAGATGGGAAACACAGAGGTGGGGTGGCTGTAGGCAGAACAGAGAAAATGAAAACTGGGATTTTTTGTAATGTATAAGAGGATTTAACACAGAGAAAAGACAAGAAATTCAAAGCTGAAAGTGGGTATTTATCACCTCCTCCACACTAGCAGACCTAGTGATAGTTATTGGATCAGATCTAAGTTTTAATTTTGTCACTATTGTCTTATATAATTGAAACATAATTGTTTAAAATAGTTCTTAGCCTTATTTAGAATTCTGAATTAAGTATAAAATACTTAAAAGGTCACTTTAGAAATATAGGTCATTGACCTACTTGCTTGTGCTGAGTTCTATGTGTGTTGTTTCTTTGACACTACCACCACTACATTTCTTAAATTACTTCTATTATTTAAAAAGACTTTTAATGCCATAATGCATTAGAAATGTTCCAGTTTGTATGGATGGATGTTGCATTGACCTTTCAGGATTAAATATCTATTGCAGTGGTGGTGAACTGAATGAACCATATGGTTCCTTTTGAACCTGAATTCTTTTGTGTAGTGACACTCAGCTTAGTTGCACCAATGTTTCTACTCCTTCTGCTGAAAACCTTGGGATTAGAGTGTAAAGCCAAAGTTCTTTAAAACCAAGAGGGAAACATTTTACCCCTGTGGTTATGACTTTTAATAGTGTTCTTTCTTTTTTTTCACCTCCAAATTAAATTAACATTGTCAGTTCAGGGCTTTATTTGAACGGCTTTGATGAAGAAGTACAATCTATCCAGAATGGTGCTAGAAAAGCCAAAAGGAAATGCAAAGAAATAATAAGAAATAATACACAAAAATAAGATGCACATGCAGGGGGAGAGCATGTTGGGCTTTTTTCCTTCCTTAAAAGTTAACCTTATTGACTATATGACAGGCTCGTTCAAAAGATAGGCAGTCAATAATTTAAAAAGATTTTTGCATTTACAATAGGCTCCTGGCTTTTTGGGTTTTTTTTCTTCTGTTTCTAAGTATACAGAGAGACAGAGACTTGGTTTATGAGCGTAAATAGTTCTGTGGATATCCTCATTTGTACACTTACAGCTGATACCTAACCGCAACACTCAGTTACACTTGCAATGTGAGCTTTTGTACTTTGATATCTTGGCTGTAAGGCCATGGTGTAATGAAATTGTTTTTCCAATTACAAATTTGTTGTTCCTCCCATACTGGCTGCTTGTGGAATATAATGTAACCCAGGATTGACCTATATCTCTTGCTCCTTTTAAGGTCACTTGATGTGGCTGCCAGAAACCAGCCATAATTTCATGGGGAGTTAAAGGACAGGATAAGTGCAACTGAGTTTTCAGCATAGTGGCTGAACTGAAAATTGGGAAGTAGTGAGAAGGAACTTGTTATCAAAAGAGTTCTGTTTTCTCCTAATGTGTTCTTATTTTCCATTTGAGTTTTACTGAAGTGACAATCTCCCAGGTTTTTTCAGAATTTTCTTATTGAAGAAAACATCCCATTTTCAGGAGCTTATAGTGCAGAGGATTCTCATGTTTCCTTTTCAGGACATGAGAACCCAAGTAAATGTCATTTTCCACTGACTTTCCAGGAGAATGATCTATTTGTCTGCCCATAGGCTGTATTGATGTATTACTGAGTATTTTGTGGGCTGGGGATAGAGGGTGATTTTTAAATGTTGCATTAAGGAGTGAGAATGTTACTTCAATGTTCATCATATTCACTTTCAATCTGACCCACTTAGATGTCAGACTCTATTGAATATTTGATTATTTATACAAAACAGGTCATGACTGACATAAGAGATTTGGTCAGCCCGGAAGAACACACCAGCCAAATGGTGGTCCAGTCTTCTGCAAGCTCTGACCTGGACAGCTGTTTGCGGACAGCTGCAGGCCAGTTGTGGTGCTTTGCCCAGCCACATGGACATGGACTGGACCATGGCTGAACATCTGGGGACAGACTGGGGTGTTCAGCAATGGCTGCTTGTTGCAGATGTTGGCTTAAAGACTCATATTCTGTCCCTCAGAGAAGTTAGATGTCAAGCATTCCTGTTTTGGATGAGTTCCTTGAATGTTAACCATTGGTATAAAAAGTGTGGCTGCCGTCACTGATTCTCTGCCTAACACTTTAGCATTTTATTTAAAAATATCTGATAAAACTTCTTGAGTGCCAGTGGAGAAACTACTCCAGAATTCAATGGAGAGGACTCTACAATGCAGAAAATGCAGAAAATAAACGCACTATTCCTTATTAGCTTTTTTAGTGTCAAAGTACAGACATGTTGGATACTTTCCTCAGTTGACAACTGATCCTCTAAAACTTTCTTACGCAGAGTCATTGGCTGCTTTTGCTTCAAGTTACTCAGGGATAAAACCTACACAGATACTGTGCAAAGTTTGCTTTCATGTTGACTAAGTCAAAGTCATACAGTTTGCTAGTGTGGGTGGAGTTAAATTGATGTAA
The DNA here is from genome assembly GCA_013398055.1 of Ifrita kowaldi. Lineage (NCBI taxonomy): Eukaryota > Metazoa > Chordata > Aves > Passeriformes > Cinclosomatidae > Ifrita > Ifrita kowaldi. The sequence goes on along the minus strand of VZRS01013826.1, from coordinate 334,269 downwards.
CATGCTGTGATTTCCACATACATGTCATTAGATTCCAGTCCCATGGCAACTTCTCTGTTTATTCCTGGACTTCCATGGAGTGATGCCTCTGACTGCCTTCCAAGTGCTCAATGAAATGTTTTACCATTGCTCATGCAGCTGGTCTGATGCAAATGTGGGTACTAGAATCTCTGGCCATGAGAAACAGGAACAACTTCAGTTGACTTTTATTCATATGAAACCATTACAACTAGTATTATAGTTGTAAAAAATAAAGAATAGTGATGAAGATGCTACGAGGAGAGCCTTTTTTTTTACTGGTAAAAATAGCAAGTCATTGCTACAGCTAGCTCTGAAAAGTTATATAGTTTGCCGTTTGGGAAGAATCTATGGAAGTGTGCCAGGAATGGCTTTTAAGGTGACTGGTTTTGCCTTTAGGATAACAAGATGCCCTGAGAGATCATTTCACTTTACTTGTAGAGATATAGACAGGGTTCGTTTTTTTTAAATACAATATTACATAGGTTAGTTTTTTTCAGAGTGTCTGCAGGAGAGAGGGAAAATAATCAATGATATATTTTCTGATGAATAAGCTACAACTGTTTTTTTCTCCATTTTACTGCTAGGTATCTTTTGATATGCTTAGGTATAAATGTGTTGGTATATACCTGTGTAAAGTGTAATCATACTAAATTCTTTAATTTTTATTTAGTCTTCATACAGTAATTGTTTTTACTAGCGGTAAGTAAATATACAGAGATGTTATCAGCCTTCATATGCTATTTCCTGTCTGCTTTAGCATTTTTTCCCATTATACTTTTTGGTATTTTTCAATTCGAAAAGCTAGGAAACAATTTTCTGGATGTGTACAGTGCACCGTTTGTGTAAAAAGTTGATAACTGGAGCTCATAGAAGACATTTGAATCCTTGTTTCTTCTGGCTGTGGTGCAATCTTGAAAAAACAGCTTTCCTCCTCTGGCATGCTTTTTGCCTTGAAACATTTCAATATCTAGATGGTGGAATAGGTTTCATTCCATGTTCTTTGCTCCACTAACTTAGGAAAAAAAAAATTATCATTGCAGTGCTTATCTGTTCTACTTCTGAATGAGATAATGCCTTGTTGGGATTATGTATGTGGCAGGTTACTCTATTTTCTTTACCACTGAGTATGTTTTAGTGTGGTGCTCACATTTGTTTCTAGCGAAGTTATTTCCAGTGACGATATCAAGTTATGTTGCAGACCCCCTCACGCCCCCCTCCATGTTCAGAAGGGAATGGGGGCTCTGTAGAGCTTCTTCCATTTATTGTTATTACTTCTGCTGGGTAGGTTTGTGTTCCTCAAGAGCTGGCAGCACCTTACTTCAGTGGTGATGATGTGTTTCAGTGCCATCTTTTGCCCAGAACATGGCAGATGCTTGCATCAAGTTTAATGCCAGGTTAAAATGTTTGAATATCGCGATGTCTTTGGAAACAGTTTGTTCATTCTTTTTCCAAGTGAGGCTTTTGGCAGGGTTTGTTGCTATCTTGTATGTGATAAAAATGCAGAGCTATAAGTAAGGTTCTACTTAACAAATTTCCATGGTAGCTCTCCCTTCAAGTTGGAGTACAGCAACCATGCCCATGAGACCTGTGTGAGTATCCCCTAATTGCTAGCTTTGGCAGAAACTATTCTTGTGGTACCATAACAGTTAAAACAGCTGTGTTTTGCTTTGCAATAGGACTCATTCTGAGCAGCTTTCTTAGTTTTCGTGGTGCTGGAGTGTAGTATGTATAATACCCCGACTCACTGCATTATGTGTTGTTGAACTTGCATCATACCGGGCAGAAAACATCTGGAATGTTCCCTTGACATTGCATTTCAGAAAGCATTTCTGTTGATTGCTCTATAGTTCTGCTTCTTAGAAGTAATATCATCTTGTGAACAAAACCAGAAGTTCTCTTTCTCCCTGACCAGTGCTTACTGTATTACAGACTCTTTTACTAGATAAACATCAGATTAAAATCTTATCCTTTGATAGTATTCCAAGCTGTATGAGTCAAATCCTGTAAGTTTTCACCATACATCTGGCCTTAAATACTGTACTATCAAATAATTTTCAGTGCAGAGCAGCCCATAAGAAGTACTTAACAAAGGAACTGCTAAGCTGATTAGAATACTACATCAAGCTTCTCAATCATTAGGTAGGTTTTATTGTTTCCTTGACAAAGAAAAAGATGAATAATGCAATTCTGATATCTAAATATTTTCTGTTTGGGACTTTTATCTGTAAATAATCCTTTTAAAGCAAGTTAAATAGAAAAAGGACAGATCAGAACCAATGCTTGATTTTCTGGTGTGTTTTGCCTCTATCCCCCAGTTTATGCAAACTGCTGCCACAGGCGCTCAGATACCAATCAAGTAGCAAGACACACATGTAAAACAGAGTAAGGAGGGAATTAATTAATGAACTAAGTCTGTGCAATCTTTCCTCACTGGTATGATATTTGAATATTTCAAATATTATTTGTTGCTTGTTGCAATAAAAACAAGCTCATGTTCTCATGTATGCATGTATATGTGCTATTGTGAACAAGTGCTCTGCATTTACAGCAGGCATTGTTTTTCCTCCAGCCTACTTACATTTAGATTTTTAGTAACTTGGTTTTGTACTCTGATTATGCATATCCTAACAAGAAGGAAAAAACAACATATGAAGGGTGGGGAGGCTGAGAGAACATAAACTATGCGAAGTTTTGTTGGCCTTGTATCAGGGAGGAGCCTACCCGTTTGTCCAAGTTAAAACAATCTCTAGTAACTGTTTAGCTGGAACAACTTCATAGAGAAAGTCTGGCACACCCTGTCAGCTGCTTTTCTGTTCATTAGAGCTCAGCAGCACACAGTAACTCTCAGTAGCCTCAGGGAATGACAAAGTTAAAACCATACAAATTTTCTAACATTATTGTTTTAAAGAAAACTTCATTTGGGTGAAATTTTTAGGGGCTGGGCCTGAGACACCTTTATAACATTGTGGAACATACTTGTCAGGCGTTTTTAGTCCCTAATTCTAAACAGTTATTGGAAACTTAGGCATTTAGTTCTCCTTTCAAATTGTCTACTTAGACCTATCTTCAGAGGACAGGCTCAGCTGGAGGGGAAGCTGCAACATAAACGTCTTGCTGGATGAAATAACTAGTAAATGCTTTTCGTGGATAATATGATATCAGCCCCTGCTGTGTTAGTTTTCTTAAATCTGTGCCTCACGTCACTCTGTGGAACACAGTAGTAATGGCAAGAGCAGTTTTCTGTGACTGGATCAATGACTTGGAAGAAAACAGAACTGTTAAAAGAACATTCTCTTACTTCTAGCAAGAGAAGTGTTTACAACGTGTATTTAAAGCATTTACACAAAGAATGCTTCTTCTGAGTGAGGCAAAAAATTGTAAGATGAAATAAACAAAAGCTTTCAACCTCTAGTCATTATATTTATTCACTGGCATTAATGACAGATTGCTAAAGAAAACTTGGCTGTTTAAGTGTCTGGGAATATCTAAAGTTGTGTAAAATACTATCTGACAAGATTTTAGGCAGCTGAAATTTGTTGAATTTGCTTCAAATGAAAAAACATTTAGGCAGAGAACGCTTTTAACAGTTTCGGAATAATTTCTGTTCTGCTTCATTTTTGTACTCACCTGTCATGGTTTCTTTTAAGAATAGTTTTCTTAGGTTTAGCACACATAAGTTTGCCATACAAATACACAAACAATCCTTCAGCTGTACCATTTGAGGGAATGCTGCTTTTTTGCCCAGTGTTCAATCTGTAATGGAATGTAGTTGGGAAACAAAAGAACAAAAATTGTCTTTAACTATGGGGAACATAAAATTGGTTGAGGAGATGCTTTGAAATTTGTTAGGAATTGGAAAGAGGAAGGGTTTTTCAGTGGCATTAGGAAGAGTTTAACCAGATAAGCCACTGTATGTATTGACTGATAAAGCCATTCATATTTTATTCATTTGGACTCCTAATTTTTTTTTTTTTTTAATCCTGTCATCTCCTGTTTTGCCCTGACCGCCCAGAGATAAAACAAAACAGTAAGCAAGTTTCCCGTTGGATGTGTTGTACTTCGGAAGTATTGAATCACATAATCATTTAGGTTGGAAAAGATCTCTGAGATCATTGAGTCCAACTTCAACTGATCATCACCTTGTCAGGTGAATTGTAGTACTAGGTACCATGTCCAGTCATTTTGTAACACCTCCAGGGATGTGTTCTGTGATCTGTGTTCATATAATTTTTAACGAGAGGTGAAGTTTGTTTGCATTCTAGCTAGAATCTGATGTAGCCTAATAAAATATTTTTGTGCTTAGATCAAATAGCTTTTGTTCTGGCCAGGGAGAAAGGGTTAGGAGGGGAAGAGCAGAACAGAAAGAATTAACACGTGCAACTACACAGGCTGGTTGAACCACATACTTCTCTTGCCCCTAATGATATGTTGGAGCATGATGTTGCCATTTTGCAAGTTAGGGCTTTCAGTCTGTACTGAGATACTGTGAGGACTAAAGCCTGTAACGGTTGTGGGGGTTTGTGATCCAGGTGACGAGAAGCACCTTTTCATTAAAGGCTCTAATTGCCTTTTAAATATGATAAAAATGTTTCCTTGTTTAATCATTTTTCAGTCCTTATGTTACACTAATCAGAGAATGGCAGAACAGCCCAGGTTGAAAGGAGCCTTAAAATAATCATCTGGTCCACCCTTTACTTGTTAAATAATATACTAAAAAAAAACCAGTGTGTAGTGATGCACTGGTGGTGTTCAGACAATCTGCTGGAATTATCCAGAGCAGCAGACTAAACAGGTAGAAATGTTTTCAAGAATAGTTTTAATCATTCATTTAGGCGGGCAGCACAGTCTCAAAGACATGAATGACCAGAGGTGAACTATGCTTTGGACTCAAAATTTAATGATGCGTAGAAAATCTTGTAAGAATTACATGTATCTGTGACTTTCTACAACTCTGCTTTTTGTATTGTAACTGTTTATCCATAACCCATGGTTTCTCACTGTTTCAGCTCAGTCACTTCTTTAAAGGATTTAATATGGTTCTCACGTCTGCTTAATGTGGACCTGTTCAAACATTATTTCTTTTTTTCCATTTACTTTTTTCTCTCTTTAAAAACACCAGCATAATTTAGGGCAATCAACTTGGTTTCATGATGTCTTTCCCCTTTTTGCATATCTGTACTGCCTGTAGAAGATGGGAAAAATTTTTGAAATTCCCTCTTTCTGTGAGTAGTTTCTATTCTAAAATCAGTTGTGGACAACTTCTTCTAGTCTTCTGATTTGTGGAAGTTTCACTTTGGCAAGGTTTCTGTTTGTTACTTCTGCTTTTAAAATATTCCTTTTTCTTTATTGTTAATTAATTGTATTATTTAGCCATGGCTATTGCCTCTTGGAGAAGTTTCAGTCACTAAACATAGTTGCCTCACTTCAAGTTAATTCTTGTTTTAATTTTGCGCACTTCCTTCCTGAATGTGAGTATTCACTAGTAACAAGCCGTTGTCCACTTGGCACTGTTTCTGCTTAACTCAATTTCCAGCTGTCCAGCTCTGTGCAAGAATCGATCCTTTTTTAAAACAAATAAAACGTTAACACTAATCCTCCTTTGCTTATGCCAACTTCCTTCATTCCTAACACACACTAATAATGTTGCTGATTGTCTGTTAACCTCCTGCTTATTCCATCCCCTTTTATCTTCTTGCTGTTTAAGGAATCCACTTTCTGCCTTTTCCATCTGGCAGTCAAACTCTTAATTTTCAATACCTCATCTGCTCTTTTGGACCATATTTTTGTTTTTCTTTGTTTTTCCTTTTGTTTCTAGAATCCTGCTGCAGCTGTAAACCCAGGCTTCCGCTATGCCATTTCTGTGAAAATTTGATATCCTATCACTTGGCTTCATTCCAGGTTCAGGAGGAATCACTTGGAATGCACAATTACTACTTTTTATTTTCCCTGAACACTTTATCTGCACTTCAGTTGGATGTTTCATGTTTCTGTTGGGTTTTGTGAACTCCATGCTTTATTTGGGATTGTCTAGTAGGAGATCAAAAGGTATTCAGTTGATTTGTGTAATATTTGATTAAAGCAGTCCTAGCAACTCTGTGCAGGAAGCTTCTGCACATAACAGAAGGGCAGAGAAACTGTTCCTAAAAAATGGTGTGGATTTTTTTTTGCCACAGAGCTTGGTTTTAAAACTCTTTGAAAAGAGTAAGAAGCTCACAGAGTAGCAAAGAAATAATGATAACTAGAGCAGCCTTGTAGAGCTGTATTTTTGTCTGTTAATGAGTGTTCATTAGGGCACATTTGCAGGGATGGAGCACTGGAAACAACTGTGTTGCATTCTTTTAAGTGTTTGGGATTCAGCTGTAAATTCCTGTGATAGCTAGTTGTGCTCTGGCTTCCTTTCCACCTGTTCAAGCGTAATACTCCTTCCCTCTAGGAAAGCTTTTTGGCTTTCCTGTTGTTCATGCTTCATTCTCTTTTGCATGTTAATCTCAATGAAAAGAGAATTTACAGCCTCTTCAGCTTTTTTTGTCCTCCACAAATACTGTCACATATACATATAACAAATAGTCTATTACCTTGTCCATGTGTTGAGCCTTAAGTAAACCCCAGAGAGAGGAATACAAATTGATCTCAACACATACACCTTCATATGTCTTAAAATTAGCTTTAGACCTAGTTCCTCTATTTGTTATAAGTTTTCTCACTGCATTTCATGCAAAAGAGTACAGATTAAAATTTAATAATATGGTGACTTCATTTTTTCTCATAAAATACTTTGTCTCTGATAGTGTGACATGTTAATAACACAGTTTGCCAAACATCTGCATTTATATAGAAAATAGAATAGAAGAAATTAAAATTCTTTGAGCCTTAAAGTGCTGCCTAAGCAGGCAATTTAGTTTAAATCATAACAGGAATACATCAGTTTGAGGGCTGATACTAAAATTGTTTTCCTAACTATAGAAATGTTTTTTTTAAAGCATGGGGTTTGTTTCATTTTGAGCATATTACAAGCATCTCAAGAATTGGATAGAACTGATATTCAAAAAATTCTGAAAACTTAATATATGCACACGCAACTTTGTCAAGCTATTTCGTGACTATATGCTTTATCTGTCAAAGCAGTCTGAGTCAGAGTACACATAGAATTTCCTAGAATAGGAATAACTTGACTGACGTGTCCTTTTTTTTAAGATGTTATTTTTACTGAATGAGTAGTTTCATAATCTAGTTATCAATATTCTTGAAACAAAGGCAGTTATCACCAAGTTGCTAAATGACTATAAGCTTGCATAAGGGGTAATTAGTACCGTAAAGAAAAGGGGTAGACTGCCTGCTTCTGATGTTTCTAGTACAAAACTAAGAATTCTTGTCTAACTTTTCAGGTTCATTCTTTGACACTGATGTGGCTGCAATTTGCACAGAATTTAGTTTTATCTTACTGGGTAGTGAGTACCAAAAGATATGTTACAAGAACCCTCAAATCATAATGTAGCTGACTGAAGGATTGCCTTTCCACCAGGTAGGGTGCTTCCTTATCACCCTAAGTGTTGGCTAGTGCTTAGTTTCGTTTTTTAAAGCAAGCGGAAGCAGGATCTTTATGAGGTACGGATGACTGGAAGTTTCGGGGACAGCTGGTGCCGTACTGTGCAAGGTGTGCTCAGTACAGTGTGCAGCCTCCATCATAAGGGTGCAGCTGTGTAACTCCTCTGCTCTCACCTGCTCCCTGGCCACATCTTTTTAAGCGTAGTATCATCAGCCTCAAGTGAGTGAGGCTCAGAACCTCTGGGCACATGTTCATAGATTTGGTATTTTTGCTATTGGTAGTCATAGTTATTGTATTGAAATGGAATCTGGATTAAGGGACTAACCATCATAAATTAATATGTGCCACAAAGAAAATCGTTCACTGGAACTGATGATGGCTGCAGAACATCCAAAATGTGATTAGGTGAGGCGTCAAGATACCATTTCTGGATATTTCATATGCCATGAGGATCTGCAGGATTTTCTTTATCAGTATAATATAGTATGAAAAGAGTGAACAGCAGAAGTAGTAGCAAGTAGCAGTGATAAATGAGCTTGCATTCCCTGTGCTGTTGACAGTAATGAATTGAACAAGCAGACTGAGGCATGTAAAAGGAGGTTGATGTATAAAGATGATGTTTATCAATAGGTGCAAACCCTGTGTTGGTAAGGCTTAGAATCTGGAAGGGGTCATAATATTTTAGCGGGAAAAGGTGTTTCTTATGGATATCTCTAAAAATTTGGGCGTACTTTGAAAGGAAATGCAGAGTGATGCCATGTGTTAGCCTTTTTCATATGTGCGCCTTTGGGATTCTTTTGGTGCTCTGAAGTGCAGAGAATGTTCCAAAATGACTTTGTTGTCTTCCCCATCTTTTGGGTTGCACCAGTAAATGCTTGACGTACAGTTGTTACACTTGTGTAGTCTGTGAAACCTCAATCTATGGATTAGCATTGTCATAATGCAGTAATAAAATTTAATAGTTATCTGCTTATGCATTGCTGTATTTTTTTTTAATTCTACGGAGTCATTCATATGATAATCGCTCTTGGCTGTGTCTTGTTTGTATTTCATATTCTATAGGATCTTTGTGGGTAGCATTTGTGTAACCTTTCAAGATGCAGCTGCTGCTTATGTTATTGAATCCTTTTCATTATGTATTCATTACAGAAGGATAAATAAAAATGGGTTTAATAACAATGGCAAGAAATCTACTGCAGTCTGAGACATACAAATGCAATTTGTATAGTCTTGTGCTTTATTCTGTGCTCAGTTCTAAAGTTCATAATCATGAATACACCAAGAATCCACTACCAATTTGCTGTATAGTTTCTATTTTTAAAATTAAATTTAAGACTGACCTTCATCGGATGAAAGAATGAATTAGTGAAGTCTGTGATTCCTATTAAAGCTAACTGATTAGTGTACTATACTGGCAAAGGAAAGCCCTGAAAGAGAGATTAATCTGAGAGCAATGGTAGTACATACAGTATAAGATTCTGATTTGAAAATAATCTGTTAAAAAATTTAATTATCTTTATACTTAGAGTATTAGGATTTCTTGCTAGTTCATGGAAAAATCTTATAAATAGAAGAACTACTCCTCTTGCAAAACACTGCCTATAATACTGGACCTTTTATAATTTCTCAAGGGACAATCCCTTCTGAGGCTTGTTCAAGACAGAAATTGGTCTGAACTGTGGATATGGAAGGCTAAGGAATTACAGGAACTTTAAGTAGATGTTGAGATGGTTGATTTTTCTTGAACAGCTACAAGCAGGGATGGAGAAATAACTCAGCCAAGTATGGGTATGTTTCTACTGCAGGTACTTGAACTAGCTAATGTTATTCCAGGCCATAGGCTTTTGAATCCATGTTTACTTGCTTCCTTGGGAGAAGTACATGCAACTCTGATACCTCTTTATCTTTCTCAGTGGAGTAGTACTTGAGTGAAATTTTTGTAGTATTGAGGAGGACTCTAGGCATTCTTAAACAGAATTCCTGTGTTTATACATGGAATTTCTAGACAAAGACGTATGAAAGAGCACATATTGGTGTTTCTCAGGATCCTGGTATGTTGCTCAAACTCCTAGTCTCACCAGTGCAGCAAATTGTGTGGGGAAACCTGCAAATGTTAAAAGTCTTAATCCTATGTTTAGGAAAGACTTCCAGGTGGAAAAAGAGAAGGATATATCTGAGGAAACCTGAACACAGGGCAGGTCTGTTTCTTAGATTTGTTTTATTTTTGGATTTCTGGAAACTGACTTGGTTTATGAAGAAAATCCTGAAATATTAACTTTGTTTGATAGTGTTAAAATAATTGATCTGCAGTAGATCACTGATACTTAAGTAGAATTTGTTAGAAGTATATTCATATATTGTGTGTTAGGATTTGTGTATCCAGAGAAGTTGTGGATGCCCCATCCCTGGAAGCGTTTGAGACCAGGTTGGATGGGACTTTTGGGCAAGCTGGTCTAGCCTGCCCATAGCAGAGGGAGATGGAACTAGATGATCTTTATGGTCTCTTACAATCCAAACCATTCTAAAATTCTGTGAACTAAGTGTGAATGTATTTGTGTTTTAATTTGATTTTCCAGATTAGAGTGCTTTATATTCTTACCCTGATTTGTAATTAAATGCATCTGGTGGATCCCCTTTAGGCATATGTGAAATACAGTATCTTAAGCAGCTCCATAAAGCCATGTGTTCCCATTTCTATCTGAACAGCAATATCTAGCAGTAATCCAGGGAATTTGCCTCAGCATTAATATAGGTACATTGGGTGAGTTTAGTAATATATCCAATGGTGCTTATTGTACTGGTAGTTGTAAGGTTTTAATTACCTGTGTCATTCTGTCGTTTTTTGTAACAGTTACAACCAAGTTCTAATTGGCAGTTATGCCATGGGAAAGTGTACTTAGTGCTCTGTTGTCAGTGGTTTTGTTAAGGAGAGAAGTTTTTGGCTAATCTAGCAGTAAAAGATAGGTTAGGTGTAAAACATGAACAAAATTCACATGCTATTTATTTTAATGGTATCACATTGTGCTACATTGTTTGGTGAATTGGAAAGTGGATAGGGTCCTAAGGCAAGAAGGGATATTCTGCAACTGCATTTATAAAAATGAAGGAATTTAGTTGCTTGGTGACAGCTTCATATTTAACTATTTGCTGAAAGATACAGACCCCTTCTTTTAATCTCATATATTAAGCTGTCATAATTTCAGATAAAGTCATTTGGTAAAATATTTAAATTAATTAAATGTCAGAATGTAGAGTTCGAGTCATATATAGTATTGTAGTAATATGTATTTAAACCCTGATGGTGTGCACTAGCCAAGCTCTTACTCAGGACCGGACTCAACACCTGAACTCAATTGTTATTCAAATAGAGTTCAGGCCACCTCAACCTAAAGTGCTCATTAACCTCCTACAAACAGCTGTAGCTGCAGGGCGGGCACAAGCCCTATAAATCTAGCCCTGGGAGGAGCCAAGGTTGGGCTGGTTGTTCCTGGTTGCTGTGTGTTGCTGGAGTTCTGCTCTGAGAAATCATAATCCAAGACTCAGAAGACTGTGAGCTCTGGCACATAGTATCTCAAAAAGTATTATTGGAAACACAGGTCAAGAAACTTTGAAACTAGTCAGTATGGTCTGTTTTCTTCAGGAAAGTGAACTACTGTGGTCTAACTTTTGACAACTTCATTGCTTCTCTTTCAAGCTGCTTAGTATTCATTGTTTTTACTTTTCTTTCTTGAAATAGTTTAAGCAAGTGTTAAATCCACAGGTGGACCACAGCTTGAACCAGAACATACAAAACATTAGATTAGAAGAAAGCCTGTCCACCAAATTGATGTTTAAGTGATATTTAGTCAGCTCTTACTCAGCCCAGTGGGGGACTGACACAGTCCAAGTCATGAAAGACAAGGAATTAGCTCAATAATATTTTGGGGGATGTGTCAGAATGAAAAAATAAACAGAACAAAACAGAAAAAAAACCCCACACAAAGTAAAACCAAGAAATACAGGTCTGAAAGGAGTCTGAAAAGCAAGTCCTTCAGCATAAGTCTTTACTTTTATTGTTTTGGTGGCTCTTTAGGGAGTTGCCATTCTCTCCCTCTCCAGTGGCACTGCAGTTTGTGCAGTCATATCACTGACCCAGGTCAGGAACTGATTCAACTGAAAAATATTTTTCTTTTCCTGTGTTCTTTTTCATGCTGCTCACTTTGCAGTCTGGTTCTGCTTGTGACTGGAAGCCATGGCATGGGACAGAGTGAAAGCCAAGGCAATGGGAGGAGGCACCTGACAGCAGTACCTGATTTATGCCACAGAGTTACCAAACTTCTGACCATCACCTCTGCTGCCTCTGCGCTGTCACTCTTGTTTGGTGCTGGTACAAATCCTGAGCAAACTGATTCCATGCATTTGTCCAAAGCTGTATTTGAATTTATTGAGACCAAATGGTCTTCATAAACAAGTCATGCATTTATTAAAAGTAAAATAAAAATATTGTGTGTTAATAATCAAAACAGGAACAAAGTGAAATTCACAAGGTTAATGTACTATGCAAGGGCTTTCCTAAGCAGCAACTAGTGGTGTTACCTTACTGCTTACTTCAGATGTGCTTCCCCCCAATACAAGAATAGTAATTTCCATAGGCTCTCCCTGATGAATCAGTTACATGTACTAGGGTATACATTCAGAGGAAGCTGAGTGACATGACAGCCCATTACATGAAGAATATGTTCACAAGCAGCACAGCGTTCTCAGCAACAGAATTAACAGCTCACAACCCAAATAAGTTCTGGCTCAGTCACCTAAGCCTCAGAGATGGCTAGCCCATTGTAAAGAGGGTATCTGACATAAGGCATTTGTTTTTACTCAATTTATGTGAAATACGTGATTTATTTCCTCAAACTATTGTACTTTATTTGCCAGTGATCGAAGGCTTACTAAATATCAACATTGTTGATAGTCTCAAATCTTCATTTTTATATTCATTGCTATTAATTAAGTAACATAATATTTTATGTATTTCAAAAATAGATGTATAATATATCCTTATCTTTCTAAGGGGAAATGTTGATTCTGATTGGCAGCATCAGGTGAGCTGGGGAGAACATATGGAATTATTTTCTTTCTTACATTCTAATCCTTGTGAGTATCTTACGGTGGGATATAAGTAAAGGACTGCTTCTTTCTAAAGCAGAAGTATTACATCGGCACCCTTTTTCATGGAAGCATGATGCTAATGTGTGTGTGTTCCCATGGGTGGGAAGATGCATGGGTGACCTTTCTGCAAGGTCTTTTTAAAATGAAATTAATAACTCTTATGTCTGGATAATTTGACCAGCACAGAAGGGTGGAAATATTTCTGCCCCTTTTTTTAGATCCTTTCTTAAATGCCTGGCATGTGGGGGTGTTGTAGCTGTGAAACATCACTTGGATGATGATGCATTTCAGCTCTCCTTAAGATAAATTGGTGCGGTTTAATTATTTGCTCTAAGGTAATCCGATCCTAATTATGGTCTTATACTTTTGCTAGTCATATTCAATACCTGTTAATCAGGAAATGTTCCAGCCTAACTTGGCACATAAAATACAACTGAAGCAGACGTCCCTTTAAACTGTAATTAAAACCTAGAGATCTTACTTTTCCCATGGTATTGTCCAGTAATCCTTGAGCATTTGTAAGCTATTGAGATGCTTCTTTTAAAAGTCTGTTCATCATTACTGTATTTCTTGTGCATCATGCTGCTGGGTTTGACTAGGGAGAGCAAGACATTAAGACAAAAACCTTCAAATGGGATAAGGCTGCTCTGCTCCCTTCCCCTGTAATTTTAGTCCTTGTATCCTTTTAGTCCAAATGCCTTTGCTTTCTTTCCCCGATGTTGTAGTTTCTATAGCTATATTCTGGATCACATTCAACTTCTTGTGTTGGCAGTCTTTGCAATTATACCACATTCAGTAAATCTCTGACAAGGCTAAATTGACTTCTAAAGAGCCTTTTGAAGGCCTCATTACCATCATTTTCTGTCCTGACATGCTAATAGGGACACACCCCTGCACTTCTAGCAGTGCCAAATTGTTAAGTACTTGAATACCTGTCCCTATAGCATCTAAATTTTCTAGGGTACTGCTCATTTCTTTTAGTTTCAAATAGCATATTCTTTATAGCTGTGATAGTCAGTCTGTGGAAACCAAGAACTGGGATGCAGATGTGTTCACTTAAGAACTGTTAAACCAGCTGATGCAGCAATGTGCTGCTTGTACATAGCTGTCTCTAACAGACAAAACCTTTTTCAGATTCATAGGTAATCTTGTGGATTTAAGATTTTAGTTCATGCAAGAGCAAACCATTTCGGTTTTCTCAAGCTTCTCAAGGGAGGACAGAAGGGTTCAGTGAGCATCTCTTGCTGATGCCACAGGAGATTTTACAGCAAGTGTTATGAACAGCTCATGCAGTAGTTAGGCAAATCAAATGATAGGTACTAATTACTGTGTCCCAGTGGTTCTCAGGTATTCTGATGCCCCATTTACCGTTTCATGAACAGAGACTTAAGTTTTGAAAGACAAGTTGTTGCTTCTTGAGAAGCCAGTGACAGAAAAAGTGCCAGGTAAAGGAGAACTCAAATAGAAATGCAGTAATGGTTTTAATACGTAATTTTAATTAACTCTTTTGAGTTCACAAATGATCATGTGAAAAGATGGAATGGGGAATTAAACCCCTTAAAGTGAGGGGTTTGATCTTTCATTTATATATTTTGGGATGAAGAATAATAACTTTGGTTTTAGTAGAGCATCTTACCTAGCAGCAGAATGCTGTTCTGAGTGTAAGCTGAAACGGCTGTATTTGCAACGGGTCACTAACTGGGAATAACTACCAGATGGAAAAGGTAGTGGAAATTAGTATTTGTGAAACAATGTAAGGTTTCTCATTAGGAGAATTAGCCTGTAGGGTGGGCTGTGGGGGTTTTTTTTCCCTTCTTCCATCCCCTCCTTTTTAAGGTGTTATATCTAACTGCTACTATTAATGGGTAGTTAATGTGTAAGTAAGCCATTGTGTACTGGTAATTTTTTAAAACTTGTGTTTCTAGGAAATTTCTCTTAAATTTCACTCCAGAGCAAATTATATGATGTGATAGCTTTACTGCTACCGTCTTGGGATTTGGAAATATCCAACTGATTTTCCAGCCTTCACTGGGAGACATGGTCAGACCTTTACAAATTATGATAGCTGTTGAAAATATGCTCTTATTGTAAATTTTTCAAAGCTATGAAAGCAAGTCTTTATAGTGTGAAGCAAACCCTCTGTGGTTTTTTAAGTCCACAGATTTTTGGGGGTTTTTTTAAGCACTTTTTACATTTCATTTCTGTTTCCAGCTTATAATTGTATCTGAAATTTATTTATTCAGTAAGATACTAGTATGCAAAAGAAAGCAAAATAAAGGTTTGTTGAATATGTTTGTCTTTGCAGGGACTAATTTGTAACATTGCTTAATTTTTTTTTAAAGTTATTTTTATTGCTCCTGTGGAAAAATAGTGAACTCTTTTCCCCCTCTCTAATAAAAATTCTTCAGCAACAATTCTGTTTAATTTTTTTCGTTTCAAAGGAATTCAGTAAATACTATGTCTGACTTTTCTAGGAGGAAAAGGTCTGGAAGTGCATTGTATTTTCTTGGTGGGTAGAGGACAGAGAAGCCAGCTATAAAGGCACCACTTTTGGCTTGCTTTGAATTACCTCTGTCTCCTTAAGATGCATGCTTATCTGAAAGAAACAAAACAAAAATTAAAGTGATTCATTGTTTAGAGCTTATATGTAGAAAAAATTGATTCCTAGCATTGAAAGAGCCAACCACAAAATATAAATCTTAACAATAAAACAGGTCTTGATGCAATGTAGTGAGTTTTTCCAGGCTGAACAAATCAAAACAGTTATTTATTCCTGAAGCAGGACACAGTTTGACACTGCGTGGATGAAATTGTCCTCAATTTATACAAACAAAAAATACTAGCCTTATTATAAGACAGTGGCCTGGAGCTGTTTTCTCCTGAAACACTGGCCAGAGACATGAAGCTCTGATCCAGTTATCTCTTGATGTCTGGGCCTGGCTGGCTGGGAAATAGCTCGGAAGAGAACCATTAGGCGAAGATAGATTGTGACAAAGCTCCTTGTCTGTTCTCATTTTATCTTGACTTAAGAAGATTGTCATACCGTTGTCACAGTGCTCTGATAGGAAAGGGAAGTGTTACAGGTCTGAACTGTGCAGACAGTACTGGTGTGTAATACAAATGTGCAGCTCTAAGCATTGAGAAACAGTGATAGATGGGCTGCCATCCTGGAACTCCCAGCCCCACTTCCTGAAACTGCATAGAGCTGAGCCCAGTAAAGTAAATAACCTTTGATTTGAAATGAGACTTTCACTTGCTTATACCGGTATGCTTTAGACTTTTACAGTGTTCTTTTCACTGCTCAGCATTTTCCTTTAGCCACATTGAGTCCATAATGATTATTTAATCTTCTCTCCATTTTATATTTCTTCCCTTTTTAGTATTGGATAATATATTTCGTTGAAATGGTCAGTGATTCCTTTTAAAATTGATGATAGCACAGTCTTTACAAACCTTCTGATTCATTTATTCGGTGTAGTATTTCTGGTTTTGCTTCTAAGCTTGGACTTTTTAAGTGGAGTTATCTAGATTTGTTGCTGGGGTACCAATAATGCCTTGCTCATAAACGATTCAGCAGTATAGCTAGCTTCCAAGCTAAAATAGTCACTTTCGAGTCTTTAAAGTTGTCTCTCCATGAGAAAAAGGTATTATACGAGAATTTTAAAGGGGTTTTTTTTTCTTATGTAGATCAGAGTGGTCTTAATACAGTTGCACTAAGAAGCCTCTTACTGAGGCTGTGAAGTCTTAGTAAGTTCTTTAACCAAGCCAAGAGGAGCAGCAGGCAAAGGAAGCACAGATAATTAAGTGTTAAATTCTCTGTATTCAGAAAGAACATAAAAGGATGTTAGAATATAGAAAATTACGTGTTTCAAGAAGATAAGATGTGCATTTTGCCTAATTTTTGTCATAATTTCAAAAATGTGTATCATGGCTAAAAATGCAAAAAAATCAAACCCATCTAAATAGATATGGCTGGGGTAAAGGGCAGAGGAGAACAGTCCAAAACCTGTTTGCTAGAAGTAGCCATTCTTTGGCTTTCACATGATGTCACTATTCTCTGAAGTAAGTCCTGGTTCAACTCTTCAAGTGGCATTTAGGCATTTAAAAACTAGAAATAGATTGCTTGTAATGCTTACATTTATTTCCTAACTGTTCTCCAGGACTTTTTTTTTTTTTTTTTTTTAATTCAAGGATTCTTAATAAATCTTAAACAACACCAGCTGGAACTGCTAATGACACTGAAGTTACTTCTCTTTTTGCTTTGGCTGAACTTTGTTGTTCTTTTGCTTCTTAAATTGGTAAAATATCCGATCTTAAGTCCTCAGTATAGACGGTCATAAAAGGATTGGTATTGATTGCATCAGTTGATGAGTGGATATAAAGGCCGTGTGTGTAAATTAGAATTGGACTGGGACTTACACCTCTTGATGGCCTGTTGACCAGCTGGATGGACTGCATAATATATCACAGTCTGTGGAGAGGGACTTCATGTCTTCTGTCTTTGGTAGATAAGTTCTCAGTAAAATAGGGTATCTTTTAAGTTAATTTTGCTTTTAATATATTGATAATGATACCCCAGAAACTTAAAATTTCACAGTATTTCAATTTTTTTAATCTGAGTCAACACTGTAGTACTTTTTCTGTGGAATTATAAAAGTGTTATTCACTAAAATGAATACTTTTGAGGGATCAATTTTGTAATGTAAATCAGTGGACAAAGCTGTTGAAGCTTAACCTAATTGATGAAACCTGCAACTTTAAAGGAAGGTTATTTTCTTCAGGAAATTTTGACCTTTTTTTGTTCGTCAGCTCTCATCACACGATTTTTGAATGTTAAATTTAAAAAGTAGCTATGTCTGCCATTGATCTATAAGTATACCACTTTCTTACTTAATGCTTTTAAGGTCAAAAGTCAATGCATGTAAGTTACATTCTAAATTTTATCACTTTAGTTCTTAGTTCATTGTTTCATCACATGGCAAATGTAAGTTCAAAGGATGCTGGGCAGTAAACTTTTTTTCTTACATCGACTTAAAATCTGGATCATTAGTTGATATACCAGGAAATTGTTCCTAGTCTGCAATGAAAATACAGTATTAGTAATAGGAGGTGAAGAAAGTAGTGCCAGTTTACTTTATGATGGTTTCATTGGAAAAGCTATTTTTAGACTATTGGAAGAATATAAAAATCTTGGACAATAATTAACTTTATACATTTGTATATGTGCAAATTTTGCTCTAGTATAGAGACTGACAACAAAGAGACCTAGACTGTGGTAAAATCTCTAAGTATCTTCTAAAATATATCCTTAATTCATGTAGGATAAGCAGAAATAGTTCATGGAATATCTTAGGGGAAGTGCTTTGATGTAACTTCTGATCAGTGTTCAGAATTTACTTTCTGAATTGCCAAAGCTGAATATGAGTGCATGTGTCGCAGTGATACTGATTTGCTCTGCAAAGGTATCACTCAGGACACAGTCCCATTTTTTTGTCTGCAGCTATTAATAATTTAAGTAATGCAACTGTATTTTCATTAAAAAATTTATAAAATAATTTTACATTGGACTTTTTTATTTTGAAAAGGCCAGTTATTGTCTTTTGAGAACATGTCTATCTGCTGGTCTCAGTAGCTACTACTATAGAGGTTTAATATGTTCAAGATTTTTGGCAAGCTTTGAAAGAATTTTATTTCACAAAGGGTAAAGGCTTAAGAAAGCTGAAAAACCTGTGGAGGTATTATTGCCACTACTGTAGCTCAAGTTCAAGACATTCTGTTCATGTCTTAAATGTCAAATTTTAGTGTAGTTCCAAGCCCTTGAAAAACACATCGATACATTTAAACTAAGCAATTTACAGTAAAGATAACAGATTTTATTCTTTGCTGCACCATTTGTCTGGTTTTATCACTGAGTATGTATGGATGACTCTAACAGGTTAATTACAGGACAGCCTTCATGGACTAGGCAGCAGAAAAGCCAACACTCATGGTGATTCTTGGCTGTAACTGTGAAGTGGGAAGAAGCTATTAACAGCAAATTTACAAGCAATGAGGCTTAGAATAATAGATTATATTAGTACTGTGTATTAGAGGACAGAAAAATCAAGCGAATGCTCTACTATGCGTAAAACATCAGACAGAGGAGCATTTTTTTCAGGATGGGCATTTTCTGTATTAGGGGTATGTAAAGCAAAGAATAAGAAAAAAACTCCCAAGAAGTCATAACCAACTGACAAAGAAACCCCTGTTCACAAAGGTAACTGGAAATACAAAAATGCATGTAAGTTGAATTCCACACAAGAAAAATAAATTTCATACAATTGTTTTGTATATGTTGAAAATCCAGTTGTTAGTCCTGGTGTTTGAGGATTCTTCTTTTTCTTGGTATGAGTTTAATTTTGAATGGAGGGAAGAGGAAAAATGTATAATCTGGTAGAAATGCCATGGGTTTTTTCTTTTACTTTATTCCCCTACTTTAAAGTGCTTGCAGTTTTTACAGAGTGGTCAGCACAGTAAAAATGACTGACATAAATGCTAAGAATGTAGAATTTGATTGGAAGTAAATGCTGACACCCAGAGGGCAGTTAAGTGGAATAACAGAATTATTTCCGAGTAGTAAGTATGTAATTTCTTTGCATTTTAAGAGTCCATTCAAGATCTCACTATCAGCTCATGTAAAAATTACTTAAATTGAAAATTGCAAATCAAATTTAATTTGCAGATCTGCTCAGTGCTAGGCCCTTAGACACTATGTTTGGCATTACATAATTGGTCTGATTCTAAGTGTTTAAGATCCTGAGCTTTCAATAATTAAGTTATGCTAAAAGTAAAATATTGGTGAGGGTAAAAAATTATGTATTATGTAAAACTGACACCAAAAGACAGACTGTCCATAGCTCACTGTTCTACATTACAGCAGTAAATTAATGCTTGTTAAGGAATTTATGAATACCCAAGTAAATCTAGTATCACTCACTTACATGGGAATAGAGTCATGGAGCAGTGTAGCAGCACAGCTTTTCCTGTCCTTGGTAGGCAGGTAGGGTAATTTGGATAGGAGAGGTGGATTACAAGGTGAGGGGAAGAGCTGAGAGGACCATGGGGTTCAAAGACCTGATCCTGTCTCCTCAGTGGTTCAGTGTCTAACTGGAAAGCTGCTGGTGGCATGGTGGGTGTGGAAGCTGGTCCTGGAGCCAGTCCTAGTTCATGTCCTTTTCCATTACTAGGATAACAGAATGTGCTGTGCTTCCCTGAGGTTTGCAGGTGATACAGAATTGGAGGGGAGGCAGGTAGGACTTTTAATAAGCTGACTCTAGATGTGGAAATGGGGCAACAGGAAGGGACTTCCTGATGTTCGGCCAAGACAAGTGTGAAATCCTGCACCTGGCCTGGAATAATCCACTGCTTGGGGTGGAGAGCTGCCTGGTCAAGTCTGGAGCAGCCTCATGGGAAAAACAGGCTGGACAGGGGTCAGTGGCCCACTATTGCAGCAGCAAAGATGATCTGCATGTTGAGCTTCATTAGCTGGAGCATAACTTGCTGATCAGCAGGAGTGATTATACCCCACAGCTGGGCATGCGCAACTGCATCTGGAAACCCACTTTCAGTCTCCTAGTTTAAGATGCATACTGTTCAAGTTGAGAGTTCAGCATCAGTCAGTTAAGTTATTTAGGAAGGTGTAGTTTTATGACAGGAGGACACTCTAAGGAAGTGGGTGTTGTTTAGAAAAGATCAAAAGAGAAGACAAGGCCAAGGAGAGGAATCTATTTACAGCCTTCCATTAACTAAATTTTTCATGGCTGTAGAAGGTAGAACTACATTTTTCTTAGATGTGTACAGTAGAAAACTAGAAGGCAAAAGTGACAAGTTGCAGTTGGGGAAACCCCAATTAGTTAAAAAAGAGAGGAGGAAGAGAAGAGAAGGGGAGGCGAGAGGAAAGGAAAAAATCACCATGGGAAAGTAAAGTTCTGCATTTGGTTTTGCTATCTTCTGCAATTAAGCAACCTCACTGAATGATGATGTTTGCCCCACTTTGAGCAGGGGTTTGACTAAGTGACCTTGAGAGGTCAGATTCATTTCTGTGATTCTGAATTGTATAAATGAGCAGGCAGCAGTGAAGGAACTCTGGCGTGTTTATTGTTTACAAAGTAATCTCACTCTGTCGTGATATCAGGAATGTCTTGGTAATCCGAGTGCTGTGTACAAGAGTTTCTTTAAAGTTTCATGATGGAATTGGTACAAGCAGCAAAAACTTTTCTGCAAAAAGAGCAGAATATTAGATTCAGATTAAATCTCTGTCAACATGCTGGGTGCTTTCTGAGGCTGTCACGTATACCAGCAGACATTTTTTCCCTGAAGATTGAGTTTGGATATATCTGTTAGTCCTGAATTGAGTTTGCTTTGAATGACAAGTACAATACATAAGAACTAGGATGCTGGTAAATGCAAGACATTTAGTGAGAGATGGAAGGTTCTATCAAGAAAAAACTAACTTGGTTTTATACTTGCTCCTGCTAAATATTGACAAAAGTATCTCTGTTCAATCATAAATTAGTGGGTTATCTATTCCAAAATTTAGCAGTGTAGTATGGCAAGATTGGAACAATATTATGCTGTGAGAGAAATTGAATTTATTTTAACTTTCCAGAGGAATCTCCCTCATGAGGAAATCCCACAGTCAAGTCTTACTTACTAAAGTTGGTATTTGAATCTTATTTTGCTTTTCGGTGGTGGCTGTTACATGTTCACTCTGGAACTATTGGATGGATGTGGCTTTATTTGGTACGTTTCTGTATCCTGCTGTAGAGTGGGTGGACCTGATGTGTTCTACTTTAGTTTAGGTGTGGCAACAGATATATGAAAGTGAACACAAATTACCCGTTTTCTCATGACTTAGGCAGCAAGTGTCCTGAGCCTTCTCAACAGATTACAGTAGATACAAGAAGTAGCCTCGTTTAGGGTCTTCAGTTTTAAACAAATCAGAATAATTATTTTCGTCTGGTCTTGTTTGAACCTTCTAGTGTCTGGCTGGAAGAAATCAAATGCATTGTCCGTATCAAGTGTTTTTTCAGAGTTTCTTGTAAAACATATAATGTGGTATGTGTTATCCACCCTGTTACCTCCAATGCACTGCAAAGGACTGAAAAAAGTCAGTCACAAGATAAGATGTCATGAGACAAAAAAGCTGCACTGTCAGATTTCATTTTTCAGGTTGTGCATGTCATTAGATGTGCTTGTGTTTAAAGTTCATAAATTCAAATACACAGTTTTAGAAAACCTACCAATATTTTTTGTGGTTTTTTTAACATTGTAACAGTCCTGCCAGGTACCAGATTTGCCCTATCACATGCTGGTCGGCACCTCAGTTCAGGAAAGCTGAAAATTAGTTAGAAGAGTTAAGTACGGGGAGATGTAATGAGCAGTTCACACACTTTAAAATATGCCCCTCTCATTGCATTTTGCAATGAATACGTAGTGACAATAGTAGGAACAAACCTTCAAGGTGTTTCAGTGCTGCTTGTAGTGTCAGTTCTCTCTATGTTCAGATTGCTGGGGATTTTTCAGCATTTCTTCGTACCCAGTCTGTTCTTAGTACCTTGTTCTTTTTTTTTTTTACCCCTCCTCTCTTTAAAGTGATCCTGCTGTATTTATCCTATTTTGGAGAATTATCTGTCCTCCAGGTACCAACATGGTTTTGAGCTTTTTTGCACTGCTGTAATATTGTATTTTTCCTCTCCTGATATATGCAAGAACTTTTTAAAAAATTGACTGCAGTCGTACTAATGTTCTCTGTTGAACCACCCACCAAGACAGCCAGCAAGCAGCTCCATCCATTATAGCTCTTGTACCAACATTCACAGCATGGCTGGAAGCTAAGGGGGCACATCTGGTGTCTCAAGTTCAAACTGTTGAGTGTCCTAGATTGTGAAACTGCTTTAAATATTTGAGATTTTAGATCTCTCTGATCCAAACTCTCTATATGTTTCATGCCTGTTCTTCGGGTGCTTTTTTCTCCTTTTGCAGTCTGTCAAACTGTTGCATTTATCTGCTTCAGAATATCTTTAGTATTAACCTTTTGAATGTAGGAGAAATCCGGATCTGGGAAACAACTCCTCTTTTTTCCTTCCACCTGTTTTTAATTTGGCTATAAATATAAATGTATTACTAATACACGAAATCTGCAAAATATAATAATTGGTTTTTCCCCTCTCAAAGGCTGTTATTAGTGTACTGTGTCCAGGAACACTATGGATATTGCTTTAAAAAAAGTATTCTTCCCTCAGTGTGAGTTTCTTTTACCTTATCCTTTGTGTACTGTCAACTTACTTATACTTTCACTGGCTGTTTTCTGGTAGGAAATAGCTCCAATACAGTCAGGCAAAATGCACCCTTTCAGCCAAATAATTCATACCTATCTACTTGGACAGATAAAATCCTATTGTTCAGGTACTTCAAAACAAAGAAACAAGCAGCAGTGCTTTTAACAGACATGGGTTTATTTCTGGCTTCATAGCAGTTTTTTGTTTCAGATTGGGTTTTTTTGCTTGGTTTTGAGAAGCGGTGTATGGGGTAGATGTGTGCATTTTATACTTTGGTGCATTTTATACTTTTCATAGAAATAAGTTTTTTCTTTTTCTGTTTTTCACGAAGTGTGTCACAGCAGACCAAGCTTAGATGAGACAGTATCCGAACTCTAATCTGATGATCTGTTTCAAACCAGGTGTCAGTATGCATTTCCTGTTCATAGAACTTAACTGAGAGGACCTGAGTTGTCAGCTCAGTTGGCCCTGTAGGGAGGATTAATAACCCTTCAAAAGGCCAACTCGGTTCATGGAACATAGAAGTCTTCTTATGCAGCTCTTGTGATATACACTTCACTAATTATCTCCTAGTTCCATCTGTCAACCTCTAAATAAACCAAGGTCTTGCATTTTAGTCTATATATTGGAAATGTTGAAAATAGTGGCTTATTTCTTGCCCTGTGAAGGAGGAGAAAGACTTTTGCTATTGCATCTTACTGGAAGAGGGTCACTGGTTTTAATCTTTCAGAAAAAGTGACATATAAGTACAATCTAGTAGTCAGTACCAAAATTGTCTTTGGCAGTGCATGCTATAGCACTTGGATGCTATACTACTGAGTGCTTCCTATTTATTGTGCATTGAATATAAAAATGACTTTCTGAAGTTCTGACTTCATTTTTTTTAAATTGGTTCTTTGGATTTCTACTTACCTTACTTATGAATGAGATATTTGGGTTTGGAGGTACAAATATTTTAAACGGGGTTTTTTTGGTTTTTTTTTTAATCTTATGTTCTTTGGGAGTTTTGTGACTTGTTAATTGGTACTTGGGGTACCAATGTACTTGGGGTGTAAATTTGTAGTAGTAGCTTCTATTGTTGGCATTTATAGAGGGTGGACAAAATTAATTCAGTCTACACATACTTGTTAAATAACTCTTCAGTTTTGACATGGAACCTAAAATAAAACCTTAAAATGTTTCCAAACTGAAATTTATTTTCTCCTGTGGCTTCATATCACATTTCAGCTGTACCTTTAGGTCTTGCTTCTTAATGTTTAACTTAATGTGTCAAAAAGTCATTCATGTAGTGAAAGAACCCTTGCCATTGGCTCTGTTTTCCTTCTCTGCACTGTATCCATTTTGGTAGGATGACAGTGTTTAGAAGGCTTTAGCAAGTTATCTGTTAATCTGAAAACTACTTTCATTACAAGCCAAGATAAAGAGGAGAAAAGGATTGTGGGCTGCTGTTTGCTTAGGGTTTTTTTGGTTGGTTATTTTGGTTTTTTGAGATTTTGGGTGATTTTTTTTTTTTTTTTTGTACAAAGGGGAGCAGCATGGGGACAGTAATATGTAAAATAACAAAAATACAAGAGGCTTCTTAAAAATCTTTTTAGGTGGTCTTTGTACTTTAGCCAGTGGGCTATTTTCCATGTTCTGCTTTTCTTTGGAAACAATTTTCTCCAAGTTGACCGTGAGCCAGCAGTGTGTCCTTGCTGCCAGGAGAGCCAGTGATATCCTGAGGTGCATCAGGACAAGTGTGGCCAACAGACTGAGGAAGGTGATCCTGCCACTCTACTCAGCCCTAGTGAGGCCACATCTGGAGTACTGTGTCCAGTTCTGGCCTTTTCAGTACAAGACAAGGAGCTACTGGAGAGGGTCCAATGGTGGCTACAAGGATGATTTGGGGTCTGGAGCTTCTCCTGTGAGGAGAGACTGCAGGAGCTTGGCCTATTTAGTCTAGAGCAGAGACAACTGAGAGGGGATCTCATTAACATGTATAAGTATTTCACATGCCAAGAGGATGATGCCAGACTCTTTTCAGTGGTGCCCAGTGACAGGACAAGGAGAAATGGTCACAAACTAAAACACAGGAAGTTCCACCTCTGCATGAGGAAGAACTTCTTTTCACTGAGGATGGCAGAGCATTGAAACAGGCTACCCAGGGAGGTCGCGGAGTCTTCTTCTCTGGAAACATTCAAAAACCACCTGCACAAGTTCCTGTGTCACCTGCTCTAGGTAATCCTGCCTTGGCAGGGAAGTTGGACTGAATGATCTCCAGACGTTCCTTCCAACCCTGACAATTCTGTGATTCATAGCTTCACAGCTGAAGGATTAAATCTGAAGCCAAATTTCATTTGAGTTGAGAATACAGAGGATGGCATACCCTTCCACATGACTGGGCAAAAAATCTGGTGTCTAAAAGGACTACGTGGAGTATATTACTGTAAGAAATATGCCTACAAAATAGCAGTAAGTAATCCTGTAAAATAAGGAACTATACATTTCTATTTACAAATCAATAGGCCGCCTTCAAATGAAAAATAATTTAAACTGAAAAAAAAGCAGGTGTCATGCACTTGAAACGTTAAGTCTTAAATCTAGTAAATGAAACTGCTGAAAATCTTTGAAGTCAGTAAAATTATTGAGAAAGAACTGCAAACAGTTTTTCTGATGTTGTTTCTTACAATTAGTTCTGGGGAAGCACTAATGCAGACAATTAAAAAAATATGTGTTGTAACTGACTTGCTGAGATTTCATGGAAGAAAGCTGCAGACAGCAATGCATTTGCCACAGTAGTTTTTGGCTTTTCTGACAACATACTGGATATTTCCACTTAATTAATTTTCTTGTGACCTCTTGTATCTATGATTTTAGATATTCATCTTTTGTTCAGTTGAACAGTCTGAGAATGTACATTTTCAAAATACTTTATTATTTAAGTACCTCATCATAAATCACTTCTCTGTGCGACTTTGGAAAGTTAGCCTTTTGTGTAAAGTTTTGAAAAAGTGTGTGTGGGCGTAAAGTTCCAATATACAGAGGTGACCTTCACCTTAAACTTGTGCTAGTTATATAGTCTGTGTTCTGGGATATGTAAGCTCTTAGAAAAGTCCTTCAGCTGTCCCCTAATTGCATATCAAAGTGAGACTTACCTGTGCACAATTCTCTTTCACCACAAAATGTTCCTTTACGGACCTTTCTTTAGTGGAGTAGCTCTTAAAATTACTGTTCAAGGAGGTTTTTCATTCCTTAACTGCTTTGTATGAAATACAAAAAAATATTACTCTCTGGACTCCTACTGGATACCTGGGATAGAGATGAGACCTGCTGATATGTAAAACACTGCATTTGTGTAAGACACATAACACAAGCTTTCTCCCAGATCTAATAATAGTAGTACTGCTGGTCTTATTTTTATGTACTTAATTCAAGTTTAAAAAAAAAAGAGAATATACATACTTTAGAGATTTTTTTTTTCCTACTTCTATATCTTAGGCTAAGTGCAACCTGAAATGCATGTGTTGTAGCTGTGTTTTATTGTGGTTGTTTGTTTATAAAAAATAATTCAGACAGCAAAAACTAGCATAATGTAAAAATGTCCCTTCATGGTAATTATTACACTCGCAGCAATAAGATGCAGGAAAAGATGGGCATGTGGGTTATGCTGAGTAAATGTATTGTGGGTTGTATACTGTGGGTAGAGTATTTCATAGGTACTGGTTTTTGTTGTTGAATGGATGGGATTTACATGACTGACTTTCGCTAAAATTTTCCTTCCTTCTTGACCTCTCCTGTAGTCAGCCCTTGTACCTCCCCACTGATACATTTCTGGGGAGTTTATTGGTTAGGGGATGTGTGTGTTTTAATTTCTTCATAGCCTTAAGTGGTAAAAGTCTACCAGACCTTTTTAGTTGCTTTTATTGAGATTTAGATGTCATCATACCACATGTGTATGTGAAGGGTTCTCTAGAATTCCCTCTGACAGTTTGAGTTGTAAGTGTTTGGAATTATTTGCCCACTGCTGTTCTGACTTAGGCCATTGTATAGCAAAAGCTGGGGATTTTGTCTAGAATGGCTATAATAGTCCTTTCTTGCATCTGCTGCATGGAAAGTATTTTATTTAGTAGCAATCTCGTCTGCTGTGTTTTAGGTCATTGATTCAGTGCAAAATCAAGAAAACACAGTTTTCTAAGTAACTTTAAAAGCTCCAGTAAATCCTCTACCCTGTTACAACAGGATTCTCCTAGAATGTAGGATCTTAAAAGTCGTTGGCCAATTTGTTTCAGAACCCAAAGCCTGTCAAGTTATCTAAGCAAGCTTAGAAATGGATCATTATTTGTTGTATACCATGCTCTTTATATGAGTTACTGAGTAATGAATTCAGGCTTTAACTTTCCAGAGCCTCTTCCTGCCTCTCAGGACACTTGCTGTGAAGTTCAAACATTGTTTTCAGGCTGGTGAGGTAATTCCTAGTGTACTCTCTGCTGCGGATGCACATCTGTTAACTTGTACGGGAATTACGCCAAATTCCACTTAAGTTCACAAGTACTTTTGTAGTATTGATTTTAATTGGTTCCCCACAGTTGCAGGTGCTGAAGTGACCAGAATGTGGTAAAAGTACAACCCACACAGATATTCACTGGGGTCTGTATCTTGAGCTTTAATTTCTAAGCTAAATTGAAGTGAGATTTTCTGCAGTGTGCATATATGCTTACAAGGTGATTTTAAAGTATCCTGTTCAGCAAAGTCTGTGTAGGATGCTGCCTTCCTTTTAAGGAAAAGAGAGCAAAGAAGATTGAAGGTACAGATGATCCAGGCAAATAGAGTGAACTGAAATTCTCAATCACCAAATACTCTCCGGTTAAGAGACGAGGCTCTATCATGCCAGGACAGGGTGAACTGCTAATGCAAAATGCTCTAGATCAGGATCAGCAGGAGCTCTGCACTAATTGAGATGTCCCTGATGAAGATTTTGGTGTCTGGGCTGTGAGAAATTCGTCCTTCTTCCATGGGACCTGGCTGGAATACCGATTGTCTTTCCCTACATTAACTCTGCTTTGGTAGATCTGCCTGAGCACCATCCTGTCCTCTCAACTAGGTTTTAACTAAAAACATACACACAATAAATCTGCTGGTTTTGACTAGAAGTATCTAGAGTCCTCAAATGCAGCTGACTGTGTGCAGGAAAAAGGAGGTGGGAAGAGTTTGAAAGTTGGCTGCTTTGCAATATAAAGTAGTAAAAGGCAATTCAAACAAAACCTGGAAGTTCAGTCATCATTCTGGAAGTGAAAATGTGTTTAATAAGATTCCTTTCCAGATATTTGAAGTTAAGCAGAAGCTTTCTCTCTGGCAACAAAATGAAGTCTGCCATTCTTGCCACTGTTATCTACATCTGTCTATATAACTGCCACTATGAAAAGCAGTTGCCTTGATATCAGTAACTTAAACTATATTGCTGTAGTATTTGAAGAATAATTTAAGCAAGCTATTAATTTAAAACTGAAATTTTTCTATATTTCTAACTTTAAAATTTTGATAGAAATGAAAGATGAGTGTTCTGTAATGTGTATGGATGATGGAGGCTTCAGGTGTTTGAATAAAATAAAATCTGTTTTTAAGGACAAGTATTTACATGGTTCTATGTAAAGTAAATATCACTAGGTGAAAAAACAAAAGGCAAGGCTGCCTATAAGCAGCAGTTTGTTATTAATTCAGTCAGTAATATGTTTGGAAAGCGTACAGGCTCTCACTTCAATTCTCACAACAATTTGTGGTGTCGTACGCATGAACAAAAAAAAGTATTTTTTCATTGCAACTCAAAGCAATTTTTTTTTTTTTTTTAAATTCAAAGGCACCTGAAAGCTCTTTTGTCTAGTCCTTTATCTTGGGAAGATACTGCACATATCTTAACCTGAAATTCCAGGTTAACTGGTTTTAAATAGTTGATTTTTCTTTTACTATTCAACAGGTAAGATAACTTGCATGTAGAAAGAAAATTTGTTACTTACATAAAACTACATTTTGAAGAATGTATGAATATATGTTAATTAAGAGTAAATGTATTTAATAAATTTTTATCCTGAAGCATGAGGCTGGCAACTTGTTACGGGCAGTGATGCGGTGGAGCTGATTTAAGCGGACAGATGATGCATATTGTTATCTGAACTATTGGAAAGGGCTGTGGGAAAACTGGTATATGTTTAGACTTAGGAACAGTTTGCCTGTTTTGTATCTGAAAGCTTCTCTTTTTTCCAATTTTATGTCAAAACATTATGCTCTGCCTAAAGAAACAGAAGGAATCAATGTTTGGTTATACTGCTATGTATTTAGGGCCACTTACATCCTCATGTCCTATTTGGCAAGTGGAGAAGGTGGGACTGTGCTGCTTGTGCTTGCTTTCAGTTCCTTAGATCCCAGATGGTGAGAAAGCAGCACTGTCAAATGAAGGAAAGAGGAAATATGGGCAAAAATAGGAGATGCCTTTCTGAGAAGTCAAGCCTCAACTTCTGAACATTTTGACACCTGGCAAGTCTTGACCAGTAAGCGGGAATTTAAACCTGTCCCAGTTTTAGCTGCTTTTGTTTATTTTCAGTGAGGCTAGCTGTCTTTTGCTGCAAACATATCCTTTCTTTGCTCTGTACCTAGGAAAAAATAATGAAAGTGGCAACGTAAGTCTGAGTTCTTTTTACCACAGTCTTCTCAGAGCACCTCTTTGTATTATAGATAGTTGAGGTCTAAGAACTGTGGCAGATGTGCAGGAGATAATAGTTGGACAATCACAGTGGGAAGGCTCAAAGTTCTAGAATTAATTCAGACTGCACATTAAATCAGTATTCATTGAAACTGTTCTGAGAAAACATTAAACTACAAGTTTTGGTGCTCAAACTCAAAGCTGGAATTGATAGGTAGCAGAGCTCACAGCCATCATGTGAAGCCGACTGCAAATAGTTTTCCCAAAATTCACATGGTATACTAAGACAGTTCCATGTGTCTTGTCCTTATTCTTCAATACCTAAATAAGTCAGAATGCACCTGTTTGCTCCATCTTAATTCTCAGCTTTATTTGTCTGATTGTGAGAAAGTTCTGGAAGCTGCTTGCCAAGACCATAGTTAGCTTGTGGGACCATGTGACCTGAACAGTAGTAGTTTGAACTACCTTGGAGCCTTGCAGAACAGAGTAATACAAACTTCTACTATCATAAGGTTTAAGGGGATATGATTTAGTGTCCTTTCCCCTGCCTAGTCCTCATTTCCTTGCTTTGAAAACAGGGAGAGTGAGATTTTGAAATGGAGGGAAAACAATTGTAAGGTTGTTTTAGTGACAGAAAGAAGAGCTGCTCATGTTGGAGGAATAGAGATAGATCATCTTTTCTTGCCTTTTGCTTTGGAGTTACATAGGTGAGAATAGCAAATGGGGATCAGTCCTCATAGATGTCTTAATGTTGTCTTTTCTTTGAGCCTTCGTACTTTGACATTTGAAAGAAAACCTGATAAATATTTCTTTCTCAAACTTCTGTGCATTTCCACAATTACTTGTGCTTTGTCCTCTAAACCAAAAAGTCCAGCATTGCAGAATTGAATAGCAACTGGACAAAGATACAAAAAAGTCACTGTTTTTTCCGTTATCAGAAACTGCAGATCCTTAGGTGTCTATGCCCATGGCAGGGGGCTTGGAACTAGATGATTTTTAAGGTCCCTTCCCACCCAAACCATTCTATGATTGTATGATAAGCTCAGCCTAACTGGTAGCCATATCATACTAGGATTGTATATGTGACTGTCAGAAGTTTAGTCAATGAGCTATTTTAAAGTTTAAGAAATAGTTGTTTCCTTGGTGGCTGGGAATGAAAGGGACTTGCAGAATTAGAATTAGGTATAATTGAACAAACAGAATTTTAGAGGGAAAAGATAGCATTTCAATATGTAGCTCTCAAGAACTGAAATGTATAGAGGAGTATCTCTGCCACAATCTGTTCATAACCTACTCTTTTTCCTTAAGAACTGGCTTGGGAAGAAGAAACATTTCTGACACAAATCCTAATATATAATTTTATCTATAAAATATAAAATATCTATAAAATCTGTATTAACTATTAAATAATATTTTTAGTTAAAATGTACTCCTGCTTTTAATTTTGCTCTCTATTCTGTCTGAATGCAAAGCTTTTAGGGAACTCCTGGCTGCTTTTAGACTTAGTCTCAGTCTGAAATGGAGAGTTCTGCTTTATGAGAACTGTAGGAGTTCTGCTACCATAAAGATAGGAATGATTCTACAAGATAGGAATGATTAAATTCTAGATTCAGTGACCATGAAATCACGTCACACTGCCATGGTATTGAGTTCAGCATTTTCTTCATCAGAGACATTTTTTTGAAAGGCTGCCTTGAGTGCATTCCATTTTTCCATCCCCAGTTATTGAGAGCCGGTTTGAAGAACTGTGCAGAATTGATTCCTTGTGAACTGATGGATGAGTATCCACTGTACAGCATTTGATATACAGCTAGATCATGGTGTAACATTTAACTGATAAATATTTTTGGATTGAACTTCGCAGATAGCCAATGCCTTCAGAGGACTTTGCAGGCCTACTCAGGAGCAAGTCTCTGCCTCACTTTCACAAATGAAACAATTTCATGAAAGTGAGTTTTTGATTATCTCAATTTTTTTTGCTCGTTTGTTTTTTCAGGAGCTGATGACACAACAGCAATACAAGTTATGGCTATTTAATTTATCAATCTGTACAGTGCCCAGATAAAGCAAATCCTTGTTACAATGTGTAGAGTTGCAGCAGCCGCTGCCTGCTTCAAAATTTTGTGCTTTTAAATTTCTCCCATTCAGTACTTTAGAAATACATCACAAAATGACTAGAAATTTTGTAAGGTATTTAAGCCATTTTTCATAAGATGCCCAATTACCTAGAGTTTGAGTTATTAAATGTATAGATCCAAATTTAAAGAAAAATAAATAAAAGTTCTTAGTGAATTGGTTTAGTGCTTTCAGACTGTTTCTCAAGGCCAAGTATTGTGCGGTTGGTATTTGAGGGATTGGTTTTCAGTTTATGTTTTTCATTCAAGTAAAGTTACTTTAGAGGAGTAAAAAAAGTAAAGAAAATACATTCTGCGCAGCAGATGAGATGAACTTGTAACTCCATGACAGTTTATAACTTTAAATACAGCTTTCTGTATAAGGAGCTGTATTGATTTGCTGCTTAAGTTGCTGGACATGCATTTGGGACTGGATTCTAAATGAGGTCTGGAATTCAAGTACTTTTGTTTCCATGTGTTCCAAATGATGAGAACAATGGCTTTTCTGACTCTGTCACAATATTCTCTAAAGCTAATTCTGATCTATTTCTGCCTTGTATTCTCTGATCTGATTTTGAAGTATTTCACTTAAATGCATGCCTCTCAGGCTTTAAATACATCTGTGAAACTTAATACTCCAACCTATTTTTATTTATGATGCAAAATGGTTAATAATGTCTTCAATCCCAGAAGAACTAGTGCTGTTTCTGACTCATCAACTTTTGGTTGTATGTTAATCTAGTGTTAAACAAAAACCACATAGAAAGGAACGGACAAGTCCAAAAAGTGACAAACCTCACAATGTCTTCCATCATAAATTGCTGTAGCTGATTTCTCACACATTTTCTTACTTCACTGATAACTGTATATTGCTTAAAAAGAAGAAATCTTATTTCCATCTTTGACACACAGAAATGCCGTATGAGCCTACCATTTATTTATGGGTTCCGAATAAATGTATTTTGTCCACACTGCTATAGCTTCTTGTTTTGAAGGTATAGTGTTACAATTTTTAAAAAAGGCAAAGCAAACAAAAAAAACCACTTAAAGTTGAAGCATAACTTAAATATTACTTTTTATTAAGGTAGATAATGATTGTATAAGATCTTAGTAAAAATACCTAAATGATTTGTCAGAGAGGGAATGTGTCTAGGTGTATTTAATTGCTTCCACATTTTTTCATTTTTTAGAAAATACTTTTTACATGTTGGCAAGGTAACTCCCACTCAGTGGATGGTGAAGTGCTCTAGTTTTTTAAGCAGCATAATGAGCAGCTAGTGAGGATGATTTTCATGACTGCCGAAGGGTTTCTCAGAGTTACAGTGACTGCCATATTACTGTCAAGCTGTCATGGACTAAATGATGGTTTTAAAGTGTGTTTGGTGGGTTCAGGGGTAGCTGGTTTTTTGAATGCTATGGAAATGCAAGCTGTTCCTAAGACAAAAGGTGAAATGCAGCTAGATCTATTTGCACAATAATCATGAGTGTGAGATGTAAAGGAGGAACTGCCGTTCTCCCAAGAGGATTGCATCATTCAGCATAAGGCTGAATTTCTGCCTAAGGTGACTGACATACCCAAGATCATTGTAAGTTCATCCATAGAAGAATAGCCCTCTTGGCTTCTCCCAGAGTTACTGTGTGGTGGATGATACAGAAAGAATCATCTAATCAAGATGCTTTTATAGTTCATCACTAACAGGCATTTTTGGGAGGTGATGAAATTTGGAAGTGTAATGTGAATCTTTCACTGCAGTACAGAGCACTAATGGCTCCAAATGAAGACAAAGCTGCTGTTCATTGATTATTAAGAGTGCTATGTAGAGAAGTTTGGAAAAGTAGATTTTGGATATGTCAAACGAACCGATTTCTGGAGATGCTGAGATTCGACATTTAGTGTTTAACTATCATCTGTAAAATTTGGTATTCTCACCTTGAAAGATGTAATGACCCCTGTTTTCAAGAGCACTAGAAAGCATGTCATGTAGAAGCCTTCAGACCAATGAGAAGTTTGCTGTATTAAAGTTTAAGGCTATACATTTTGTAACTGGTTATCCATGAGATTCTGAGGGGGAAAAACAAATGTTTGATCACACAATCATTCTGTCTAGTGCTTCCTAGTGTTGAACCCTTTGTTTTGCAGTGCTGCTAGTGTCAATTATATATGTGACCTACGTATAGTATGCACAATTTTTTCTTTTTAATACATGGCTGATTTAGCAGTAGATCATTGCCCATTTTGCATGGAAAGAGAATAATCTGCAGGCCATAAGAGTTGTGCCACTGTTAAATAGCCTTCAATTAGTACTGCTTTGTAGAAGACATATGAAACTAGGTCTAGTAGAATGCTGTGAAGTGTTTCAAAGTGATCACTGGAGTTGACAAAAAAGACATGAATACATACAAAGAGTAAATTTAGAGAAGATAGGCACATAAGCTTGTACAGCTGTTGAGTTTGTTTCCCACTCAGTGCTGTGTGGACTTGCAGTAGAAACAGAACCTGTATATACGCTGTATGTATAGATAAGTTTCCTGACACCCCTGATCTATTAGAATTGTTATGTTTGGATGTGTGGGCCATTGAGCAAGCAATGAATCTTTAATACTAATCTTTCTTCTTAGTAATATCAGTCTTTGCATTTTAGTAGTCATTCTGGTCTAATTTTGCTGCTACCTTTCTGATACAGAGTTGGTCTTCTGTGCTCTGTACTATTTGATGTAAGATTCCAAATCACGTCCTGCACCATGCATCAGTTTCGCTCTCAGTGCTTCCTCTGTCAGTGAGGAGATTTCTGGCAATCTGTTTACTACATTCTTGTCAATAGTCTGATCAATATACTGAGTCCTGCTGTGCTTTCTGTTTCAAGGTAACTTAAAAATTATCTGCCTTGTGGAATGCTAGGGGTGTTTTTGTTTGGTTTTGGGTTTTTTTTAACCTACTAAAATTTCCTTGGAAATGAATTTTCTGTTTATCAAGTTTAGTTCTGATAAAGGTGTTTGGACTTTCACAAACATACACAGAACTGAAAACTTCCAAATCTGAGATGTTGAAAAGAGCTTTTCATATTAATCTGCCTTTGCTAATCTATTCCAAAGTACATTTAACATCAAGATGCTGATCTATGCATTTTAA
The DNA here is from genome assembly GCA_013398055.1 of Ifrita kowaldi. Classification (NCBI taxonomy): domain Eukaryota; kingdom Metazoa; phylum Chordata; class Aves; order Passeriformes; family Cinclosomatidae; genus Ifrita; species Ifrita kowaldi. Next base: position 299,321 of record VZRS01013826.1, on the reverse strand, counting down.
AATTTTCATCCTAAGAACCAATATTAACTTTTTAACTTCATGGAATGATAAGGTATTACATCAGTATTTACTTACTGTTTAACTGTGTCCCTGGGTGCAGAAGTGCAAGCAGCATGCATTTTTAGAGTGGGAAGCCTCTTACTTTTCCTGGTTATTTGGGCAAATGGGGTGCACAAAAATAAGCAGTCTTGCTGTTTAAGTCTTGGTTATTTTAGAAGCTTTCTTTAACTGCCAGCATCTAAAAGCAGAGAAAAGCAACTTTTCCAATAATACTCTTATTTGGCGGACCATATGGATAACATTATTTTTGGAAAGAGTTTAAGTAGAAAAAAAATAGATGACACACCAGCTTTAGTAGATTATGCAATACAATGATTATACAAATTATTTCTTCACAGAAAGTGGAAATGTGTTTGGAAGTGATTTAACATACAGCAACAGATAAGTAACATGTAAACAAAATGCATGTTTGACTACAGAAAGTGTCAAAAGCTGCTTATAGAACTTTCATGGAGATATGCTGATGAAAAGTATTTTTTTTTTAGGGAAAACATCTAATGCAGGAAGTTGATTTTCCTGCTGTTGAAAAGTTAGCCTTATTAAGTACTCTTTTAAAACCTGATTCTGACTTAATGATACGCTAATTTGAGCATTTATATTGCCTTTTTTATTCTTTTTCAAAGTCAGATCAGTCTTCTTTGTTTGTGGTTTTAAACATACATTTTGGTTATAATAAGTAATATCATTCTTATTCATGGTTGTTGTTTGTGATACCTAATATTTGGAAGGGGAGGTGGTAAGCAAACTTTAGGTCCTTAATTCTTAATACCTATATTTTTCACAGGCTGTTGTCTGACTTGATGGATTTACAGTGTAGTAAGTGCATATACCTGTGTCTCTTGACTGGGAATCAAATGTCACAAATGTTGGTAGTGTTATACAAGCATGACCTACATGTGCCATGTTACGAAAAGACCGGAAAAAATGTTTTGCTTTTTTCAGTCAGCAACATGAAATTCAGTCTAAAGTAACAGGTTTTTTTAATAACGTGCATATACTTACATAGTCATACTGCTGGGTTTTTTTCCTTCTCTGTTTCCTAAATTGAGAAGATGAGAAAGAAATTATTAATACTCAGTGCTGAATATGAGAAACTGAAGCAAATTAGTGTGGGGGAAAGAGAACAGTAAGGTAATTGATGGTGCACCTCTCCTATGAGGAAAGCCTGAGAGAATTGGGTTTGTTCAGCCTGAAGAAGAGAACGCTTTGGGATGACCAATTGTGGCCTTCCAGTACCTGAGAGCCTACAAGAAATCTGGAGAGGGACTTTTTACAAGAGCATGTAGTGACAGTACAAGGGGAAATGGCTTCACACTGAAAGAGAGTGGGTTTAGGTTAGATATTAGTAAAAAAAGTCTTTACTGGGAGAGTGGTGAGGCACTGAAATAAGTTGCCCAGAGAGGTGGTGGATGCCCTGTCACTGGAGGTGTTTAGGACAGACTGGATGGGGCTCTGAGCTGGTCTATCTGGTTGACCAGGTCAACCTGGTTTAGTGACAGGTGTTCCTGACCATGGCAGGGAGATTGGAACTGCGTGCTCTTTAAGGTCCCTTCCAACCCAGGCCATTCTGTGATTCTGTGATTGTAAGAACAAAATGGAAAGACCTTTGTTGTAATTCTGGGGTTTTTTACAGGATGCTGGTGACTTAAGTTGATAATGGCTAAAATATATCCAATTTTAAATAGCAGACGGCTTGTTTGTCATCATACCACCATTCTGACAATAAGGAATATGCTTTTCAGTATGTTATCCTGGAAAGAGAATGCATTCTACTGTCAGAATTGATGACATGTGTTTGCTTCGTGGGACATTGTAGAAAATACACCAGCAAAACAGCTACTGATAAGTGAAGTAAACAGCATGTTTCTGAATCACAAAGCCCATTTCAGTTATATTTTTTTTATATGTTCAGTGACGAACAAGAAACCAGCTCAAGCATCCATAACGAAGGTGAAGCAATTTGAAGGCTCCACGTCATTTGTCAGGAGAACGCAGTGGATGCTCGAGCAGCTTCGCCAGGTCAATGGTATAGACCCTAATCGGGTGAGTTTGAACAGTTCTAGAAAGTGAAAATTGAGCTCTTACTTAACTGATTGGTGAACCAGGCATTCTTTCTCTAGTCAAAAGGCATCTGGAAATATAAGATACAGGTTTAAATGCAGATTCTCAAAAAAAGAAATAACTCAGTGGAATATGCGAAGTAAATTTTAATGGGAAACAGGAGGAGTCTAAAACTCAGTCATATGGGGTTTTTTCTTCTTGTCTTTCCATACTTTTCTTACTACTTTCTCTTTTCTTTGTGAAGAGCAAAGTAAGAGCCTTGTTTGCTTCATCTATAGGTCTCTTGTGGTCTACTTTGGCATGCAGCTGTGGTGTGAGATAGTGCAATAGGTAGAACTAAGAATAGAAGAGGTTACTGAGGTTCAAGTTCGTGAAATCTTGTGAATCCTGCATTTTTTCTAGGACGGTCCTCTCCTCAGATATTTTGGCATTTCTTACCTTATGCTACAAAGTGTGGTACTGTCCTTTAGCTGCAAATGGCAAGTGAACAGTGATTTAAACAAAAAACTACCAAAAATAAAATAAAACAAATCAACCCTGTATTAAATAGTTGTGGAATTATTCCTTTAATTTGGACTATACAACCTACCTTGAGCTATCTCAAGACAAAGTTGTAGTAATATGTAATAGGCTTGTGAATACAATTCTCCAGTAGTAAAACAACATAATTAGAAGTTAAAAATGTGGCTCATATTATGTGCTCACAAAGTGATTTAGTGTTCTTTTTATAGCAAAATATTTTTGTGACTAACTCCTTTGGTTTCTTCAAAGTTGTGCTGTGATCAGCCACCTAAGCTCTTAACTATGGTGCGCCAAATTGTGTTACTACTCAAGTCTTAGTTAGTACCTAAGTACCTAGCATCAAGGCCAGTCACTACCTAAAGTCTTGGTACAAAAAAGAAGCCCTTGGCCACTGCCCTATAAAATGTAAGGAGTGGAATTATATTTTCTCTGGAAGGAACTATAAAAACAGGAGAAATGACAAACAGATAAGGGATATGAGTTTTAGGCCCTTTTACAGCATCTGCCATGCAGCTATGTACATAACAGATTGAAAGTCCTACCAAGCTCTTAAGCTTAGAAATGTTTCTTTCAAACTCATCTCCCTGTGAATTCCTAGTGTCATCAGCTGGAAAAGAACATTTACTATATTAGATTGCAAAACAATGTTTAGCAAATATTGCTAAATTTATAGCACTACTTCTTGCATAAAACCCTTTTATTTTGGTAGCTGATGCTGGTATGCCTGCACTTCAGTTCATTGTGGGAGTGTCATGTTACCCTGAGTCCTTTGCAACACTTTATGAAAATGCATTAAATACAATAACTAGGACTTGTTATTTGCTTAGCTTGTTTGTTTGGTTGAGCATGGAGAGCAGAGCCACACCTTCTGTAATACAGTGTGACCATAGATTTTCTGTTGAGAGGCATAAATACTTGCATAATATAGAAGACACAAGTAACTATATATCTGTAGATAGCAAGGGTTTCTTATGGGAATTTCACTTTTAATGTTTTGACCTAAATTTTATTTTCAGATGTTTTTGTTATAGCTGACTATTCCTCATTAAAAATAACAGTAAGAAAAAACTTCCTGACTGTTTGGACTTTTTCATCCAAAAATATGCAGTAATACCAGGATCATGATGAGTTGCATCACCTTTCTGTTTTTTGCAACACAGTGCATTTTAAAAAATATCTTTCTCCAAATAATTTCTAAAACTGGAATAATAGCAGTGTGGTTTTTTTTCTTCTAGGATTCCCCAGAATTTGATTTACTATTTGAAAATGCGTTTGACCAATGGGTAGCAAACACAGCTTCAGAAAAATGCACATTCTTTCAGGTTTTACATCACACTTGTCAGCGATACCTTACAGACAAGAAGCCAGAATTTATCAACTGCCAATCTAAAATTATGGGAGGTAAGTGAATCAAAGCTTAATACTTTGCAGTTGGACATGAAATTATTTGCATGTCATTTATTCTGTGTTCAGATAAGCTTGCAGCCTAATGACATCTTGAAATGATGGGTCTGAACATGCTAACTTAGCTGTAAACTAGGCTTCAGCATTTCTCCATCATGCACCACTTCACACTCTTCTGTTACCTTCTCATTCCTGGTTTTCAGTTCTAAAGGTTACATACCTCGAGAGAAGTTGTTCTCCACCCTCTTTTTAAGCAACCTTGATTTTGATTCGCCTCTCTGCTTTTGTCCATTCTAAAGTGTTTCTGGGTGGCCTGAAACATCAGCTAAAAGCCTCTTCTGCATCCCTGTTTCCTCACAAGTGGAAGCAGGTGGCTGCATGGTGCCTAATTTTCAGCTGGACTTAAACCATGACACTTTCATGAGTCACGTATCTTAAGGTGAATTTCCAGGATTAGATTTAAAAATACCTGGTTAGGTAAAAAAATGTGTGGTCAATATGTGAAATAATCAGTATTGACAATCTACTTCCTGAGTAACACAAGCTATTTTGGGAGGATTTTCACAAAGTATTCTGTAGGAAAATAAAATTGTTTAGTTATTCCTAGTTACTCCTTTAGTCTGAAATTTCTCAAAATAGGCTCTTTCTTTGTGTGCTCTAAACCAGAACACTTAAAACTTTTACACTTCCCGCGTTCAATGAGAATAAAAATTTGTTCTTCTCAATGATCTCACAAACAATAAAAGAGAAGTGCAAGCTGACTTGAGATTCCATTTAGTTGGGTTTTTTTTTCCCCAATAGGAATGGCGTTTAAGTATAGGGAGCCTTACTCCTTTTTTTTTTTTTTTGTGGAAATTCATCTCTCATACATTTAAAACATATTCTTGTATGTCATTGTCAGAAGTGTTATTTTGTGCGGAGACCTTTATATGTTCTTTTTTTCTCAGTGTTATTTTGTCCCTTTCCTCTAAAACACAAAAAATAAACTTGAAGGGAGAAGCTATCTCCAGTTTGGTGCTTTCATTTTAGCTACTGAAACTAACAAACTCAGATAACTTTGTCAATTACTAATTTTCTTTTAGTGTCTTCTCAAACTAAGAAAAAATGTGCAAAATTTCTTGTAAGTGTCTTCTCTCATTCTTCCTTTTCCACATTTATAGGATTTCCTTTGTTTTCTTTTTGGTGTGGTGGTGAGGAGGGAGCTGCACTAATGGGTGAAGATATACTCTACAATTTTTCTGTTTCATATGCGAAGTCTCATGTTGGTTATCAGTCTCATGTTGGTTATCAGTCTGCTAATGTTTCTTGCTTCCATCCTTCCTGCAAATAAGTTGTTAATAAACCACCACACATTTCGCCTTTGAACTTGTATTATCCTCCTATGCTTGACCTGTCCAAAAGTGAGTTCCTGATTCAACTGACCCAGTTATTAACTTTATCCTAAACAAGTGTCATCACAGTGGAAAAAAAATTGACGCTGAGGTTCATAAACATATGCGTAACTTCTACTTTTTCAGCACACACTAGACTCTACCATGTCCCATGAAGCATACCTAATTCTCCCTTGGACAACTTCCTAGATAAAGTGGGAGTATTCAGTAATCCTCTGATAGCAGATGGTGGCTATTTCCTTATTCCTTGCATGTCATTCTGACTGGGCACAAATCTGGTCTGTGTGTGTACACACACAGTGCTGCGTATAGACGCCATATAGGGACTAATAAACCTCCATGGATACAGTGCTTCTGCTGTTCTTCACACTATCAACTTTTTCCTCACACTGGGTGATGCACTCCCTGAGGGTAGGTTTGAATTTGACAGAAACTGTAAGAGTTGTACACCAAGTAATAGCTGACCCTGAATTTCAGTGACTTGCTGTGTGTCAGCCTCACTGAGCCAGCTGTGTGTATCAAAACTCATTATGTCCAAAACCTGAAATACCAAGAGGTATTTTCTGGAAGATATGGTGAAATCTGTTGTTGATCTCAAATTCATCCTGACTAGAGAAAGTAAGGTCCAAATGTAGCTAAGCAAACCAAAGAATATACTCCTGAAAATACAGCTTGAAATTTATTGTATCCAGTTGAGAATTTACAATGTGGATTGTTTTGTTGTTACTGTTTTGTTGGTGTATTTTGCTAACTAGTCAAAGCAGTATATTCAAATAATACTTAAGTCTTAGTGTGGTCAGATTACAGGTGAGGCTTGTCACTTCATCCCCTCAACCAAGGTGGCATAACATTTTAAGTGATATTCTTGTGAACTTTCTGGGGATGTGAAAAATAATACTTTTTCTTTTGGATGGTTAGCCAGTTTAGCTTCTAGTACTCTACAAAATTTTTAAAAATAAATTCTTAGAATATATATATGCACATGCTTTTTAAAGTCATTAAATAGATACGCACATCATATGTATAATGTATATCTTGTAGCTAATGCATATTTTCAAAAATGAAAAAAAAATTGCCACCAAAGAACACTTTTTCCCAAGTGGAACTGAAGATGAAAGAACTTGAAGGGCTTGTTTACAAGCCTACTTACCTTATTGAACCTTATTCCTCCCTAAAGGATACGAGTGAAGAAAGTGAAAGTCATGCTGCTCCCGTTTCTGCAGGAAGTGCTTAGGAGCATAGCTTTAAGTAAATAAGGGTGTTCCTGTGGAACTCCAGACCCTCTTTGTGGCCTTCCTCCTTTTACCTCCTTTCTCTCACATACACACACACACAAAGACACACACATATTTTCCCCTATAGACCAGAGCCCTGCTGCTGACTCTTCTTCTGCAGAATCCTTTTTTGCCGTATTTTCATTTGAGTGTCATGTAAGTATAGTCTGCAGAGTTGAATAGGCTAGACTGTTTTCTCTGACTTAATTAATGGCATCAGTACTTGCAGCAATAATGAGAACTGACTGAAGGTGTGGGGGCTAATTCTGAGAACAAAAGAACAAATTCAAGTTTAGGCAGACTGTAACAAGATTCCTCCTACTAGTGTCTTATACTAAATACTTCAAGTTTGCCTTTTGTTTAGAATTTAGGTGAGCCCTCTCCATAGTTTACGTGCATTCTGGATGTTATGGTGGAGAAGAAAGGCAGGCTGTGGGGCTAGAGGGCTTTTTTTGACTGAGGTAGGAAATATTTTCCCCTTATGTACCTTTATAACATGCAGGTTCTGATATTGGAATGTGTCTGATTTGGAGTATCTTTGTTATGTTGTTATTTGGTGGCCATGTTAGGTTGTATTGCTTTTACCTCAGTAATATAAAAAGCGAAGTTGGAGATGGCTGGTGTGCAGAAATGTCATCACTTAGTGGTTGTGTTCATTAGAACAGCTTGATTCTTGACATAACATTAAACTGACATTGAGGATGCAGTTGACTCTCATTTCTGGATAGAACCTTGAGATACAGTATATGAAGCTCTTCAAAGATTAACTCTGGGCCTGTAATAAAGAACAAACATTTGCTGCCACCTTTAGATGCATATTAGAAATGCATTTGGTTTTGAGCTTTGTCCTACATATATGCATTGGTATTTAACAGTTGATCTGCTGAATTAATCAAAATATTCTTGGAAACCCAAAATAATGACATCTTTACCCTTGTAACCTTTTCTGTAGGACACCTTGCAGGAGTTATTAATGAATCATTCTTTTTTCCTCCAAGAATAAAATGCCAGTGTGAGAATGGTAATGAGTAATTTTTCCATACAATATTTTTCATCTTGGCTTAGCACATTGGAGACCTGCTAAGTGTATAGTGGTGTTTACCATACTGAGCAAGATTAATGACTGGCTAAAGGAGATGAACTAAAACTTGTGTTAGGAAGTGCCCTGAGCATCCTGATCTAGTGGGTGGCATCCCTGTCCATGGTGGGGGTTTGAATCTAGATCATCTTTAAGGTCCCTTTCAACCCAGGCCATTTTATGATTCTGTGAATTAGGATGGGAAAAAAGGCAATCGTTGCCCTCCCTCCTGTCAAACACCTGGTAGCTGTTTGTTTGTTTCAGTTCTTACCTGACAAACATTGAAAAAAGTGTGTATTCGAACATACTATTCTTGCAGACATTCACTTGTAAATTAATTCTGATGAAAATAAATTTGACCCAAAAAAAAAGCTAAAAAAACTCCACAAAAACTTACTTCTTTTTTTTGTTGTTGTTGGTGTTTTTTTTTTTTTTTTGATATATGATATCAAAATATGTGATATATGTGATTTTGGTGGTGTTTTGCTGATTTGAAATGACCAATCAGATTTAGCCATGTTCCCATACAGAAACAACAATTTTTTTTGCAGTTTATTTAGGTATTTCTTGCCAACGTATACCAAGTACTCCATTATTGTCATTCTAGAGATTGAAATATTAGAAACTAATTTTCTGCTGCCAAAGACCATTTCAGGTACCTTTTTTTATGCCCTGCATATTCATGTCAAGATTAATTCTGCTCTGCAATTTTATTTAACTGGATGTATTTTAGTGATCTTAGGCATAAAAGCTATGTGTTGAGATTAGAATGGATAAGAATAGTTGAGATCTTTTTCCATAGAAATTTGGCATATAATCAGAGCTCTAAATTAACTTTCTAAAAGGGGAATCTTGTAAAAAAATAAAAGTACATTATGTTCTTGCAAAATCTGTAGGGATACATAAATTGAGAAGGGACATTTATCATTATAAAGGTTGGTTGCTTTTTTTGATCTGTATAACTCTGAGACAAGGTAATGTAGAAAGCATTAACCAATATATTTGCTTGACTTTCTGAAGATTGAAGGTCTAAATGAGGTGTTACCTTCAAGATGCAGAATATTGCTGTTTGCCATAGAAATGAGATTTTTTTTTTGATCAAGTTAGGTTTTGATGTTTACAGAGCCAGATTGGAGTTCTGTGCTTTGTTATAGTTACTGATTCTGGAAGTTTCTGGTTGGTTTGGCTGTCATTAATTATAACTATTGATTATTCTTGAAAATATTACTGCTTAACTTAGCATTAATTTTATAAACGTATTAGATTAGAATTTAAAGTTTTCAAGTTTAAATACATTTTTCAGTTTGGAAAGCAGGTAAAGGTTGTGTTAATACGAAATTGATCCTAGTTAGGTATTTCCTTAATTTATAACCAATACACATTATAAAGTAACATCCTGTCCTGGCATCAATGCCAGTATTTAAGAACATTAATGGGAGAAGATAAGTTTTTCTGAAAGACACTTGTGACCTGTCCATTCAGCTCTTAATCCTTGTTCTGTATATTCTTCAGAACTACTGGAGATGTTAAACAGAACTGCTTTTCTGTTTCTTTTAAAGAAGTCAAAAAGCAGTCCTGGGTGACAGACAAATGAAATCTGTAAAAGGGAAAGTTAATTTCTAATTTCAGTACTTTGACTAAACTTTAAACTTTAATACTGTATTGATGTAGGAAGGTGGAGACATCAAACTCTATGGTGATGTTGAACCCTAGAAGAATCCAAAGTGTGCGAATGTAATTGGCTTGGAAAACTAAAAATTACACCCCTTTTTTTTTTAATTTGAACATTTATTACCACTAAGAGCAGATCAAGAAAATAAAAAAGCGCTTGTCTATGAAAATCCTACCTACGACAAGGAAAACTAGCCTGGCTCCCATGTTGCATTACAGGGAATGAACACTAGAGATCACATCCTCCAGCTCAACAGTTAAGATGAAATACAACTGCCTGGACTCATAAACTAATGACGATATTGATAAAAAGTTTGCAACATGTTTCAAATGCTTGCTGCCGGTAGCTGGTATTTGCTGTGCTTTCCTATAGAAAGTTGCTGATAAGTAAGCTGAAGGTTGATGTTTGTCTTCTTTATTCATCGATCGGTCATAGCACACCTGAGTTATGACATGCTCAGTTTGTCAGTCCTGTCAGCCCACCTCAAGGACTTCTTGAGACACTTGTTACCCAGAGGTGGAATTTATCTTGAATGTAATTTATGATCATAGTGGCAGAGCTTTTCACTGCCAGTTTTACCCTGATTTCTTTTACTGAGATAACTTTTACTGCTTCACCTCGCCTAGCTTCATTAGTTTAGTGTTTTTAATAGATTTTGAAGGTGCAAGTCTGATTTACACATACTCAGTGTATTTATACTTATATAGATATGTTCGTGTATGGATAAAACATAGGCCTGGGTTTGAATATGTATTTCACAGCGTTTTGGAATTCATCAGTTCTTGCTTAAAATGAGATAGATGCCAGCTCTGTTTTGTGCTGCTGTGCATTGCTTGATTGGTGAAAGTTATCTTCTAGTCACCTTTTTGTGTAACCAAGCAAGACCAGACAGAGTTTCTTCATCCTATATAAAACTTCCTTTGATCTAGCTGACCTCTGATGTGGAAAGGTGATTGTCCTTGTTCATAATGACTTCAGAACTATTAGAAATGTAAAATAGAATTGCTTTTCTATTTCTTTCAAAGAAGGAAAAAAAAAAGCAGCCTTGGTTGATAGACACATCTGTAAAAGGGAAAAATTCACCATCTGAATGCCCAGCTGTTTAAAAAACTAAAATCTTCTTTTTCTGTTCCTGCAACCCAGTACTTCTTATGTTTCCTCTGTTGTTCACTGTTATGTCATTTAATGCAGCATTTTTCCCAGTCTGGAAAGTGAATGCAAGTGGTGCATCAATAGTAATAGCTATTCAAAATACCTCTATGGAACATACTTTGTTGAATGAACCTGGATCCATTTCTCAGTATTTCTGAGCTTCTTAGACCCTTGAGAATAAATTTTGCATGAATTCTTAGGTTACTTGAGACAAGAAAACTCAAATGAAGCATTAAATAACAGCTTGTTCTTAATGAAGTGCTCTGAATATTTGACCTCGTCTTGTTTGTAAATCACACAGCCACTAGCTCATTTGAAATGTGCAGAGCTATATGGTGCTTAATGAATTGCTGTATATTTGCTGCAGAGTTATCCTTTTGTTGTCTTTTTGAATTTTGATTCTTTCCAGTGCCTGTCAGAAAGGATAGGACTTAATCTGTCTAAGGAATCACTTCTTGATCTTCTGGACGAAAACCCTGTATACCGTGTTTTTCATTATCAGTCTCCATGAAAGTTGTAAGGCAATGACATTACTATGTATCAGAACAAAGTCAATAGGAAGTGTGAATTATCTTGTACTTGTTGTCCAGCATTGTCTCCATTCCAAAAATCATTCTAAACTTAGTACATTGTAGTCCATCATGACTAGCAGGAATTCGTTAGTGTGGACATTTTCAGTCTTCTGAACTTCTCCTGTTGACACAGATAGGATCAGTTCAGTGTATATATAATGGCTCTCTTTCTACTTTGATAGCATAGGTCATTTCTCTTCTGAAGCATTTTAGCATTTTCTTTGACATAAGAAAGTAGAAGACCTTGTTTGGATAGTCTTATTTACTAACATTATTTTTTTCCTGATTGTTCAGATGCAATATTTATTTGATAGCTGTGTTTTAATTTGTAGTACGTATTGTATAAAGGCTGCAGTTTTTTGCTGGTTTTCATTTGTTTGTATTTTTGAGTGGTTTATTGCTTTATTGTAAACCTGGTATTTGAGAACATGGAACTCAGAACATGGTGCTAAGGTGGAAAAAATCAGCCTTGTTTTCCTCCTGACGTTCTCACAATTCAAATTACCTTTGAATATGGCTTTCCAGGTTCAGAACATCCAAAATATAAACTGGAATTTTAAATGTTTGAAAAAGTCCATGCTAAATCTGTGTGAAGATAAGGCAAATTACATCGGTTAAACTACATTTTTCATCTCCAGACTTTCTGGGAGTAGTAGGGAAGGAGGATTAAAAAAGTTATTCCACAGCTGGGATGTTGGGAGGTGATCCATTTGTTCCACATTGTAATAAAACAATCCTTTCCAGGTCACCTGGAGTAGAACTTCCAGGTTCGAGAGCCTGGTTAAAGGAATAAAGATGTAGTTTTAGTTGTTCTGTGTGTTAATACGTAGTTAATTTTGTGTCCAGGAAGACTAAATCTACAACAAAGAAATACTATTAAGTATTTTATTGCTGAGCGATAAAATACTCCATATTTTCATCTCTTTCCTCCATTTCAATTCTGTGTACATACTTTTTTTTTTAAGTCTGCTGGCAATGCTGCTGCAGAAAATAGCCCATTTTAATTCTGTCTAATTCTGTTTTCCACCCCCTGATTTTAACAGTCATTCTATCCTAGCTTAATATATATATTCAGCATCCACATTTGAATAGAATGTTAGTCCCAACTCTTCTTTGACTTCAAACAAAAAACTAGTTTTTGAGTGTCTAACATCTTTCATTTGGTCTCCAAATGAATGTATATGAAAGCTTGATCCTAACCCAAGTTTCTAAGGTCTTTAAATTTCTAACACTGAAGAGGTAAATTTGAAATACAGAATTGTAGACCATCAGTCTAGGTAGCAGATAAAGAGAAAAATATCTTTCAGGCTACTTAAGCCATTTGAAAAATAACTCACAGAATTTAGTTGCAATGACTTGATATTTTGATATTCATGGATTAGCATTACTGTTTAATAGAAAATATTAAGAAATAGAACACAGTGCATAGTCTTGATGATGTCTTAGGCCAAAGTGTTGGATTTTTTGTTGTACAGAACTACTAACAAAGGATTGCTTCAGAATGTCCACTGTGGCACCATAGTAATTTTCTAAGTAGATAATTTATTGATTTTCTGTCTTTCTCTTCACAGTATTTAAACTCACTCATAAAATGCAAAACAGATTGGATCTACATCACCTTCACTCACTGTAGACTTTATTGCGTTACATATTTTTCTTCATTAAAATAATACGTGGTTGATGGATCTGTATAACATCTTCTGTTCTCTCTTCACTGCCAGACCACTAGCATCAAATGGGATTTTTTCCTGTTTGGTTTTATTTACGTTTGGCAAAGATATAAAATTACTATCTTGGCTGGGTGCTATTTCTGCTTATCAGTACATACTCTTAGTTTACACATGTCTATAAACACTATTCTTTCTTTGCTTCCTTCTCCCCTCTTTCCTTCTCTTTTAAAGGCTACTGCTAATATGGTGCTTTAAAACTGGTTATGGATTTGGGCAGGAGGGTACAGAGTGTAAAGTTCTCTCAAGTGTTGACTTAAGGCTGCCAGTTTGGACAATCATTGCTAACCTGGAGAGATTTTTAGTAGCACATCCTTTCACTTTAGACAAATTAAGGTCTTTCAGACTCCGTTAGCCCCCTTCTGGGACCATAGCAGACTCCATTCATTGTGAACTTCAGCTCAAGGTTAGTGGCTGTTGAGTACCTGGATACTGTGATTGCTCTACACGGTTTATGCTTGATAGTGATGCAAAAGTGAAGAAATTTTATTCCATCAGTTTCTCATTTAGAACATTTTCACAAAGTTGTGGTTAAAAAAGCTCATGCAAACATGTCAAGTATAATTCAGCTCATAAGTAGAGTACTAGCCTTAATCTAGTTATAACAGTCTTGACATCAGAGCATTTACTCAGGTCCTCAGACTTTGCAGCCTCCTCTGAGTGCAGCTATGACAGTATTGTTTGCAAGACCCTGGATAGCTAGCAGTCCACATCTGGAATGGCTACATAGGCTGCAGTTGTTGCAGGAGTCTGAAATATACACACATTCTTCAGTCAGTCAATCCAGAGAAAGTGTGTTGCTTTCTTTTTTAGCTTTTTTTGAGGTAAATAGGTTAAACCCAAGGCTAAAACACGAACTGGGATGTTACCCGCTAGACTTACTTCCTCATCTTAAAATGTACCTTGCAAATCTAAGAAGCTGACGTGACTAATGAGAACAGAGGAAGAAACTTATCTCTGTTGTCAATAAGGCTTGTCTTGTTTTGTTGCTTGCTAATGAAGATGCAGGATAGTCAGGATTATCATTTTGCCTCCTACATCCTCTGTAATTGGTAGGACCTTTTTATAGTATAATGTTATGATACACATGGTATTGTTTGTTCTTGTTAGAAAGAACTTGCAAGCATTGCGTTAACTACTAGCAGGAATAAAATATGCTTTTTCTTCGTGTAAGAGTTGAGATAAATTTGCCCTCTTTTGGCTTTAAAAGTACAAGACTTCAGATATACAAAAGAAGTCGTATGCAGATGCAAATAATGTTCAGAAGCAGTGAAGTGACAAACTAGGGTTATATTAGAACATACTGCAATATAAAATATTTTATGTTACTATGACTGATATTACAGGCTTTATTTCATGTGTTGCAGATCAGGAAGACTGAAAAGTATGGGGTCAAATTGGAACAGTTTTGTTTAGGTTTAAAGAGCAATTATAGTATACTGGGGTTTTTTTTTTCCTTTTTCTGTCTTACATGCTTTGGACAAAATATTGGATTAGATGAATTTTTAATCTAAAAGTTTCTTTGCATGAACATAATATGCAATATTTGCCCCCCTTTTTATATTTACATTTGTTCCTGGCCACTTTTGGAATTGATGGATATTAAAAGATCCAGATGTGTCAGAAGAAATTGCCTACCCCATATGACAACAGGGGAAAGTACTGGAACCAGTCTTAATTTGAGATCGCTTCTTGCTCTGAAACCTGTACTACTTTTCAGGGCAGAATAAGATTTTTACAAAGGTGGAACCATTGTTCGTATCCCTTGTGAGTACAGTGACTCTTAATGTTGCATGACTGGTAAAGCCTAAATTAAGTGCAAAATAGGTACCACTTATATCACAATAGTTCCCAGACTTGGTAACTAATGCTTTTTTTGTAGGCCATAAACTTTCCAGATTCAGGTACAAAGACCTACAGAAGTGTTTTGTTTACTTTCAAAGAAGGTGAAAGTCCATGGTAATCCTGCTGTCCAGGCTGAGCTGTGAGACTTCTAGGTTTTATGGTTCAAATATAAATTGGGAAGTAAGATATCCTTGAAAGATAATTTGAGAAGTTGATGTTCAGATTTAAGTTCAGATCCAAGTTTTCAGAACTGTAAATCCAGTGAAGATTCTACTTTTTATGTTCTGCCTTTCAGATCACTTAGTCGTCCTTTCTGGATGATAATTTAAATATTGAAATTATCTAGAGAACATTTCACTCGTGACACGGGAATTCATTAAGTTGTAAGAGTCTATTATCTTATAGGATTACAATCACAGAAGTGCTGTTTCTATAATCTTCTACTTATTATCTCGAGCTGTTTAATAAGGCTTTCACATGGCTGCTTAAGAGAGGTCAGAAATGGTTTTTTCTGTTTGGGTCTTTTTAGTAGCTCTTTCCTCTTTTTTTGAAAAGAGCTCTTAACCAAGGCTATCAGCACATATATACCTCATATATTCACCAATATACATGAAAGGATGTGTAACAGTTGGCAGGGAGGTGACAGGGGTGAAGAAGGAGGGGAGGAATGTGTTTGTCCTATGGACCTTTACAATCAGCTGTTGTGTTACAGATGTGATGGAAAGCCTTGGGTTAGTGTTAGTCTAGGAAATGTAACTCTCTGGTAATGATTATTTTAACAAAACAAATGTGCTCAGCAGGGAGAGGCAGCTTATCAGTGTGGGAAGTGCCACCATCGGTTGAAACTTTATCAGTCTAAATATATTGATTTTGAAATACCTTACCTTCCTGAGTTAAATGCCTAGAGTTCACTTAATCCTTTATAATTATTGTGGTGTTTCTTGGGAATCATTCCAGACTAAGTTGTTCCTTATTGTGAGCAGCTTCATGACAATTTTAGCAGTGGAAGAGATTTGCATTCATGTCTTCAGTGCTGTGTTGCAGTAATGAGCAGCTCTTAACTTATTTTTTTGTGGTATAATTCTTTCTTCCAACAAAATGTATGATTTTGATTGGTCAGTATAGCTAATATGTGGGAGTCACCTGAACCTTGACAGACTAGGAGAAACTTTCAGATTAGCAAAATTTGTAATTTCCTCTTGAGCTTCCTGTGGTCACTTTCTTCATTCTAAAGTGTTGTTTTCAGTGATTCAGTACAGTCTGGATGGTGGAAGAAGAGATGAGGTTTTTGTAAAATTTTGTCTATAAGAGCAACATTTGAGTTGGTTTTTATTGACAGTAGTTGGTTGAAACAGATGAGAGTAATGTGCATAATTAACAGAGAAAACTGTTCAGGCATAAACATAGTCATAGCAGTCTTAGGTGGTTTGGATGGTGCTAAAATATTGCCCTTACATGTATAGCTCCTGGATTACCCTGAGGACAGGGCTGGCACAGCCAGTCACTCTCAGGTCAGCCTGCTGCATTTTCCATTTGATGTTTTCCAGCCATTGCTCTTGACTGATTTCATCCTGACCTTGACCAGTTCTTACTCAGTCTTCATTCTTACTTGTGAGCCATAACTTTAGTTTATGTGGCAACAGAAGTTGGTGATTTTGAATATGCTGCTTAAATAGCAAACACAGAATTTTCAAAGTCTGATGAAGAAATAGGAATCTGTTGACAAATACACTGTGTTCCATGCCTCCATTGTAGCAGGTTAATGCATTATGTTTCTCAAATAATAATTAACGCTACTTAAGCAGAAGGTCAATCAATAGTATTGACACAACATCTGCAAGAAATACCTTTATTTAGAAAAATCCTGTGGTTCATCTTCAGGGCATGTTGCTGTCTAAATCTCCCACCCACCCTAAAAGAAATGTCAGTACTTTGGTGAATTCAGTTTGAAACAAAACAACAAAGTTGCATCAGGAGATGTGTTAACCCTTTGGATTGCCTTGACAGGGAAAAGGTGGATTAGGCTTTTTATTGGTTTTGGCTGGTTGGAGCTTATTTTTCTTCATAACAGCCAGTACAGTGTTGTATTTTAGATTTGTGACCAAAACTGTGCTGGTAAGACACCAGTGTTTTAGGTGAAGTATGCTTACACAGTGTCAAGACCTTCATGGTTTCCTCATTCTGCCTGCCCCCGGTGAATGGCCTGGCAGGGGACACAGACAGGGAAGCTGACCAAAACTGACCAAGGAGATGCTCCATGCCATGTAACAGCATGCTCAGCAGTAAAACTGGAGGGGAAAGTGCCTTTTCCCAAGGTAGCCATTGCTCAGGGACTAGCTGAGCATTCAGTCAGTGGTGAGTGTTGGGGGATGAGGGATTCATTTTGTGTAATTTGTACCACAGGCTTTCATTAAAAATAGATTTATTTTTTAAAAAAATATTAAATATAACTCTTCATAGTCGTCACTGGTTGGGGGGTTTTCTTATCCTGTATGAAATCTGTTTCATCATTCTGAATATTCCCAACAGAAAAATACTCTGATTTTGAATTGAATTTGTTTGGATATTTCAGCTTGTGGTCATGAAGAAATGTGCTAAGTACAGCATTTCACTACTGGCAGAAATGACTGGAAGGATTTAACCAAAAAAAACCCCATACCTTTCCTTTATAGGAAGACATCAATGTCAATAAAAATTGACATAGGAGTTATCCAATTTCCAGTTATTTTACCTGTCAGCTGATCAAAATCAGCAAAGCTTCCAAGTTTTTTCAGTGTTCACAACTCTCACAGCTCTCGCTTGTGGCCCCAGGGGAGCAGCATTTAAACACAATTAAAACAGATGATGCAATCTGAGTAATGGCACGTCTAGAGGCCAGTTAGTTTCTTCACATACTTGATTGATGGCAGAATTCCTGTATCTTTTGCGTATTGGGTATGGTGGCTAAAGGATGTACTTTTTGTTATGCATTGTGAAAGTCCTAAAGCTGACTTCATGGTGTTGAAGAGCCTCTGATACAGCTTGAATTGTAGAATATCCTGAGTTGGAAGAGACCTACAAGGGTCATCAAAGTTCAGCTCCTGGCCCTGCACAGGACACCCCAAGAGTCACACCCTGTGCCTGAGAGCATTGTCTAAATGCTTCTTGGACTCTGTCAGGCTGGTGCNTTGTTATGCATTGTGAAAGTCCTAAAGCTGACTTCATGGTGTTGAAGAGCCTCTGATACAGCTTGAATTGTAGAATATCCTGAGTTGGAAGAGACCTACAAGGGTCATCAAAGTTCAGCTCCTGGCCCTGCACAGGACACCCCAAGAGTCACACCCTGTGCCTGAGAGCATTGTCTAAATGCTTCTTGGACTCTGTCAGGCTGGTGCTGTGACCACTTCCCTGGGGCGCCCATTCCACTGGCCAACCACCCTCTGGGTAAAAAGCCTTTTTCTAATATCCAAAATAAACTGAAGAGACCAGTGCCTGCCCCTGCTCTTTTCCTCACAAGGAAGTTGTAGACTGCGATGAGGTCTGCCGTCAGTCTCCTTCAGGCTGAGCAAGCCAAATGACCTCAACCACTCCTGGTATGGCTTCTTCTCTAGATTCTTCACCACCACTGTAGTCCTTTTTTGGACACTCTCTAATAGCTTTATATCCTTTGTGTGTTGTGGTGTCCAAAACTGCACACAGGACTTGAGGTGAGCAGAGCAAAGTGGGACTATCCCCTCCCTTGCCTTGCAGGGGATGCTGTACCCCAGGACATGGTTGGCCCTCCTGGGTGCCAGGGCACTGCTGACTCAGATTCAACTTGACATTGACCTGGATCTTTCCATGGCACTGCTCTTGTTCCTCAGTCTATACATAATCCAAGGTTGCCCCATCCCAGGTGCAGAAACCAGCACTTTCCTTTATTGAACTTCATGTAGTTGGTGATTGCCCAGCCTTCTAATTTGTCAAGGTCTTTCTGCAAGGCCTCTCTTCCTTTGAGGGAGTCAACAGCTCCTCCCAATTAGTATTGGCTGCAGACTTACTCAGTATCCATTTGAGTCTTGCATCCAAGTGCTTTTTGAAGGTGTTGAAAATTGCACCCTGCAGAACCCATTAGTGACAGGTCGCCAGTCTGATGTCACCCCATTCACTGTAACCCTTTGAGCCTGACCCATGAACCAGTTTCTCACCCATCACATGGTGTGTTTATCCAGCTGTGTGCTGGACATTTTGTCCAGAAGGATCCTGTGAGAGACAGTATCAGAAGCTTTACTGAAATCCCAAAGGATTCCATCAACATGGAAAACATTTCTCAGGATATTTTGAATCAGAGTAGTTACCTCCTGTAGAACAGCTTAAAAGTTTTGCAGGTTGTAGGTGATTTATTCATAGGAGTGATTTTCCAATATGTCCAGTGCAAGTGTTGCTATTCCTGCAGTGATACTAATACAAGGATGATGCATAGTCAGTCATACCAGCAACCACCTACACATGCTCTAGAAATACACTGATGAAATTCCATAGACTACTGACATGTGGGTTTCTGAGTAGCTCATAGATGAGAACAGATTTTTTTTTTTAATTGTTTTACTGACATTCCATTGGTAAGGATTCTCCAAAAGTAGTTCTTCAGAACAGTCTCAGAATAGCAGGTTCTCTGCAAGTCACTGCCCATGAGAAAATACAGCAGATCTTACCTGGAGAGAACACAATATTGTGTTAGCTAGAGGGAAAAACAGTTATTGTCATTGTGCCAAACTTTCAAGTTCATTCTTCTTTGCTGGAATTAATGTGGAGAAATAGATACCAATCTTTGGCCACAATTCTACAAATATTTTTAGGAGTATAGAAAATGAAGAATATTTTTGTTCTGTAGTTTCCTATTGACGTGACAGAAGGTCAGCAATGTTAAAATACTGCTCCCCAGCACATTTTAAGACTTTGGAAGACAGTTTTATAAGGTTATCCAAGTAGCCTGCTTCCCTTGAATTCAGAAGAGGCTTTGTGATCTTTTAAACAACAGGTTTAATTAGTGTTGGGAACTTTTAAAACTCTTATCCTAGAAAACTAACACTATACAAGAGGCTAAAGCCATTAGATTACACCACCAAAAAAGGAAAACTATTTCGAGTGTAGTGTTGCTCAGTACGTGTGTTTATTGGAAAAGCTGCCTGAACAGAAGCCAAAATAATAATCTCCTTAAAAAAATTATGAACAAAATAGCAATTGACTGAAAAATTTTAAAGTAAGAAAGTGTGCAATATATAAAGTTGTTTGGTTTTACAATCAAATGCCTCAGTGTCTGAAGGGAGACCACTTGAAAAGATTAATTTCTGTCTCTGCAAAGTTCCAGCTCACAGTTAGATATTAATCTCTTCAACAATAATGCCAGCTGTTATATTCCTTTTCTAAATGCAACAATAGAAAAAATCCCCAAACCTGTTGCAGTCCCACATCCTATACATCCATTTTCTTTAACTCCTCCTGATGTGAAAAATGTAACAATATTGGTATACAGGAGGCCAGGGTGCTCTTTTATTGTTATTTCTCGTCTTGACTCATAATCTGTGAGTCACTGTGTGTAGGTTCTTTAGTGTCTCCCTCCCCTCCATAGTTTAATACTAGTTGTGTTTTAGTTTAATAAAATTGTAAGGCAGTTTTCTTTATCTCAGGAATTCCTGCATATGCAGCTTGTATCATGCTCCACAGGCTACTCAGGGCAACCTTTAGCTTCACTATTCATTGTTTGTTTGGCCTTTCTAAGGAAAGGATTATTATTTGAAAACTGGGTCTGAAAGGGTCATTTGTTCTTTTTTCTAATGAAACTGTGTGCTAGTTTCAGCTCTGTTAATTTTTTTTCACAGTGGCTGGTACGGGGCAATGTTTTAGATTTCTGCTGAACACAGGGTTGATAATATGGAGATGTTTTTGTTATTGCTGAGCTGGGCTTGCACAGAACCAAGCCTTTTCCACTTTTCATACGACCACGCTGGCGAGGAAGCTGGGGGTGCATGGGAGGGTGGGAGGAGGAGACACAGCTTGGGCAACTGACCGTAGAGGTATTCCAGGCCGAATGGCATCATGCTCAGTACATAAAGTAGGAGGAAGGGGAGGAAGGCTGGGGTAATGACATTTGTCTTCATGCTGAGCTGTTACTGTGTGATGGGCGCCTGCTCTCCTGGAGATGGCTAAACCCCTGCTTGCCCATGGGAAACAGTGAATTAATTCCTTGTTTTACTTTAGTGCATAGCTTTTGCTTTCGCTTAAACTGTCTGTATCTCATCCAATCACTTTTCTAATTTTTACCTTTCCAGTTCTCTCCCCAGTCCTACTGGTGGGAGAGTGAGCAAGCAGCTGTGTGGTGCTTGGTTGCTGGCTGGGGCTAAACTGCAACAAACTAGTAGCAAAATAGCCCTTCAAGTTGTTTGGGTTTGATTTTTTTAACCTGAGAATATTTCTGAAGTAGATAGACTTCTCAGATTAATGATAAAAGCAGTGTGTTTGTGTCTGTTTTCACTTGTCTTTGTATGTCTGTAAGAACAGCAGACTTTAACAGCAGATTTGCTGTAGGGCTCACTTCAGCTTTGTGGAATTTGTTTCATACCATTACCAGAATAATTCATTTAAAAGTATTATATATTTGGTTTCAATGCTGTGGTAAAAAGGACAACCAGGGGATCAAGCCCAACCAGCATGGATTTATGAAAAGAAGGTGCTGTTTGACTCCCCTTGATGTCCTCCTATGGTAAAGTTACTTGCTCAGTAGATGAGGGGAAGGCTGTGGGTGTTGTTTATCCAGACTTCAATAAAGTGCTTGACACCGTCTCCCACAGCGTCCTCCTAGATCAGCTGCCTGCTTGCAGTTTGGATGGACTCTTTGATGGATAAAAATCTGGCTGGATGTCCAGGCCCAGAGAGTTGCGGTGAATGGAACTAAAATCCAGCTGGCGACCCATCACTAGCAGTGTTCCCCTGGGCTCAGTCTTGGGGCTGATCCTGTTTGACATCTTTATTGATTATCTAGATGTAGGGACTGGGGGCACCCTCAGTAGATTTGCAGATGATACTAAGATGGGTGGGAGTGTTGATCTCTCAAGGGAAGGAAGGCTCTACAGAGGGGTCTGGACAGACTCCATCAGTGGGCTGAGGACAACAGCACGAGGTTCAGCAAGGCAAAGTGCCAGGTGCTGCATTTGGGTGCAGCAATCCCAGGAAGCGCTACAGGCCGGGGCAAGACTGGCAGAAATGGACTTGGTGCTGGTCAACAGCAGGCTCAGTGTGAGCCAGCAGTGGGCCCAGGTGGCCAAGAAGGCCAGTGGTACCTTGGCCTGTATCAGAAATAGTGTGGCCAGCAGGACCAGGGAAGTGACCATCCCTCCATACTCAGCATTGGTGAGGCCACACCTCGAGTACTGCATTCAGTTTTGGCCCCTCACTTTAAAAAGGCTACTGAAGTACTGTCCAGTGAAGGGCAGCAAGGCTCGTGAGAGGTCTAGAGAATGTGTCTTATGAGGAACAGCTGAGGGAGCTGGGTTTGTTTAGTCTCTAAGAGGCTCAGGGGGATCTCATCTTTTCATCTTTCTCTACAACCACGTGAAGAGAAGGCTGTAGTGGAAGTGAGGCCAGTCCAGATAGCACATCAGCTCTAGAGCATTATAAATTAAATTAATTATATTTAATACAAAACAAATACAATACAAAATATATATACTTGAGTGCTCTAATGGCTTCTTTTGGTGTTGCAGGAAACAGCATACTCCATTCAGCAGCAGACAGTGTGACAAGTGCAGTACAGAAGGCAAGTCAGGCCTTGAATGAGCGTGGTGAAAGGCTAGGTCGTGCAGAAGAAAAGACAGAGGAGCTGAAAAACAGTGCTCAGCAGTTTGCAGAAACTGCACATAAGGTAAGATTTTGGCAGGATAAGACCCAGTAGGTTAAAGTCACAGATTTGGCTGTCAGAGTTTGTTGAATGAAAGCATGTATCTATAGTTACCTGTATAAAGTCTTGAACTTAGCTCAGGGTATGTATCAAGTCCTGCTTGTGACACCTTCTTCGTCTTCTTTGTCTCTAAAAAATCCCTTCCATTTGTTGGTGACTGCACAGGATCTTCAAGTTATAAATTCTGTATAGTAAAAACTTCTCAGAGTTGCCTGCCAAAGATAGATTTAAAAAAAAAAAAATTGCTGTTTCAGGAAAGAAAGAAAGAAAAGTGTTGGTTTAAGTTCTTTCATGCTGAAATGCATTTCTAGTATATCCATACAAATACTGCTTTTTTAAAAAAAGCATATTTGTAACCAAGTCCTTGAGTATCAAAGGCTTATGTCAGTTTAGTTTTTGAGTCATTTATTGGTCATCATTTCACCAATAGCAAATGAGTGAATTTTAACTGCCCTTACCAGTTTTCAAGGTAATTTCCCAGAGGGTTCACTCATCTCAGCTTTGTTAGCATGCTATTATCTTCAGAAAGCAATTTTTTATTATATGGAACCTAACCCTAAGCTCTCTGCTTGGTTTGCAATGTCAGTTTGCCTACACATTTTATACAGGTTTTAACTCACTTCATCTTTTTTGTCTCCCTTTCATTCCCAGTTAAGTCCATTTTTGAATTATTTGAATTGGAAATAATCGGTAATCACAGAGGTGGGAAGGCAATCAGTCCTTTATTTTTCATCATTATGTAGTGGCAGAGCTCCTGAATTGGTGTTTTAAATTAGTTGTCTAGAATTTCTGATTGTAGTTAACAATCAAAATCATTGGGTCAAAATTACTATTCTTTTAAGCATGTCTTTGTTTCTGGTGTCTTGCTCTAGTGTTCCTCACAGATAGCAAAATAATGGAACATTGGGAAACAGAGCTGTGAAAGCAGATAAATCCTGCCTCCTTGGCATGGCAAAGGGAGGCTTTGTCTGCATGTCCCAGGAAAGGGAATGACTGCATATCTGTATGCAAAGAAGTTAATAGATTTCGGGCATCTTTCAGAGAATTTATCTTACAAAATCTTCTTATCCAGACTAGCCACATTAGGTTGATACAGCTGTCATTACAGGTGATCTCTCTTCAATTAATTTTTTTTCTCTTTTTTTCAGCTTGCCATGAAGCACAAATGCTGAAATACTGCCCAAAGTTGCAATCTTCCCAAGAGGAGCTGAAAAGACTACAATCAGCAACTTTTACAGGAGATCCAGTCTTCTGTGTGCTTTTTCCTTCCTGTTCAGTGGAGATGCATTCTTTCAGTTTCTGTGCAGGAAAAAGTGTTGCGTTTCTACCTTTCTGACTTACTTTTGTTCCTCTTTTTTGATATTGCTACACAGTCCTGCGGTACTTTCTACCTGTATTTCAGTTGTTACAGGAGTGAAAGCAAACACTGAAAAAAGGACCAAATGACAAGCTGACCAGGATTAAAATAGTAATATTCTTCCGTGGTTGTACAAAAAAAATGATTGAACTGATTGTGGACATGCGTGTGGAAATAAAATCCAAAGAAGGGGTATAATTTTCTTCATTTAATGTAGCATCAGCAGAATGTGAATAAATGTTAGAATTAAACATCTGGGGTTGTAGCTATAATGGAGGACAAACTGCTTTGTCCTGGGAAATAAAAAAAAATTGTTTCCTCTAACTAATGTAGGAAGTGTTGCATGTGCACCAGCATTCAGAAGTGCATATCTGAATTTCATTCATATCAGCATTTTACATGTTCCTATTTTCACTTTCAGACTGATTATTTGAATAGTATACTGAAACACAAAGAATGTATGCTTGAGGTTTCAAAGTTGAGGAAAAAAGTAATTTTTACATCAATACGCACATAGCTGTACCTCAAACACAATCTACAGCTTACAAAATAACATTTCTTTTTACCTGTGATTTTTTTGTGTGGTTAAAGGCCCATGAAAATGAGAATGCAAAGGCCTGGGAAGATGGGAGTGCACTATTTTCAAGACATCTGTTTTTCATAAATTCTACAGTAAGAGATTTTTGGAACACTTCAGAAATTTTTCTGATTTTAATGACTTTTGTGTTAGCAAGTTGTGTCTGATTTTTAATATAGAGGCTTTCAAAAAGCATGTCTTGGTACACTAGAATCAACTTCTAGTTTGAGTCTCAGCTTTCACTATGTTATCACTAGAAGGGTGACTACTTCATTTGTATTCACTATATGCAATATGTGCACTGTATTTCTCTTACAAAAATGACTAGGTTACCTTTTTCCTTCACAGCTGTTTTCTTAACATTTTTAAGATGGTCTAAAATGCTTTGAAAATGAAAAAGAATAAAAAAAGGAGAAAAAGAGGTTGCTTTTTTCTTTTTTTAAACCAGGAAGCTAGATAAGAAATACTTGCAGAAGGTACAGCCTTCATCTTCTGAAAATGCCTGCTCTTCATTTTTGCCTTCATCTTACCAGAGAAAAGCTGGCATTATGTGAATGTACTGTATTCATTGTAGAATATGATTTTTGCTTTATTAATGACACAACAGTCTAAAATCCTCAGAGCAGTGCTTGTATGAGAGATAAAAGTTACTGTAGTAATTGAGAATATTTCACTTACTGCAAGCTGAAATAATGGAAAATCCCATGGAAACAGCCATTTCATAAAAAGATGCTTGCCTTTAGGAAGGTATTCTCATTTGAACAAAAGACACTGTCTAGTTAGCTGATTGCATTTAAACTTTACATCTGTTTTGTTTTGGGTTTTTTTCCTGTAATTTAAACAGTTTTGTATGAAGCTTTTTATTTAATTTCACACTGGGAGTTGAGAGAATGGGTCATTTGTGTAGTACCATATGATCATTTAAATCTATTTAGCACCAGCTCCAACAGTTACCAAATCTAGCACCTACTGAAATGGAATTTGGCCACTTCTGTTATAAATCAGAACAGGTTCATTCACAATACAAGTTCTGAACACTGTTGAGCTATGTGTAAGTAATGCTTGCCCTGGAGTTGTCTGAATGCTATTGTAGTGACTATGGGTATTTCTGCAATTAACCAGGAAAACAGTGTCTGACTAGAAATTAAACTTCTGCTAGATACAAAATGTTAGGCTATATATATATTTTTTTTAAAGATGGATTATAAATCAGGGGGTACATTTTTGACCACATAGCTATCTTCTTGTCATATTTTCTGCTGCTAACCTCACAAGTCTTTCTCTCGAGAGAAAGAAGTAGATTCTGAACTGCTGCCATCTAGCCAGGCCTCTAAGCTTGCAAATAATTGGAAGAAATGTCTAAAACCCAGGTCAGATAAACCTGAAAAGAATTCGTTGTCTAAATTGAGATTAAAAGGTATAGATTTTCAAGTGTTTACATAAATACCAGCTGGATAGGACAAGGTCACAATTGCACTGCTAAGTTCCAGACCTCTTGAACTGTACTAAAGTGAGTTGAACTGTACTAAAACATTGCTTTAGTCTTACCTGAGTTTTTCAGCATTTTGGGTTGCTTTATATCTTCCAGTTAAGTGTATTGTTTTGTATCATAACTCAGGACTTAATTCAGCCATCTAGAGCCATTTACTATGGGAACTTTAATTAACCTAGTCTTCTGAATGAAGGAAAAGTGGTTTGTCTGTTTACTTTGTTATTGATATTCGTTAAACTACAAGGTTTGGTAGTTTTTAGATAGAAAATCAAGGTGTATAAATGTTTATCCAAAGGTAAATCTTAGAGCATTGCAGTTTCCTTCTGGAACTTAGCTTGTAGTGTGTATACAACCTAGTATTATTAGATAGTTATGTACATAACATATACTATGATTCAGGTTAATGTTTCATATGAAAGAATGTATTTGTAAATTGTAACAATATTAATAGTTTCTTTATCTTTTTAAAGTTCTGAACAGAATAAAAATAATGTATTGTTAGACTTGACTGCTGTACTGCAAACTCTGTCTTAAAAGGCTACTTTTGTGTCTAGCAAAAGTTGTGCACTATGTGAAATATTAACAAAAATGTGTGCTCTTAAAATTGATCTTAAAGGTAGGTAGGTTTTGCTATGATTTGCCAGAATTGTAATACTTGCTAATATCTATTGTAACCAATTCATTGGAAGTTCTCAAAGATGTAGAAATTATTTTGTGCCATTCTGGGGAGAAAAAAAAAAGAAAAGGTGGGACCTGCTCTCTTGACTCACTACTGGAAACCCTGATTTTTGTCATTAAATGCTTTAACTGTGATGGAAGCTGTCTTTGGATTATTTGAGTTCTCTATTCAAAATATCAATTATTTTTGAGTTAGGTTTTTATATTTCACTCTAGCAAAATTATATAGAATTCTAGTAAAATCGAGTAAAAATTATTTTCTGCTATAGTGATAAAATTTTTTTCTAGAATATGTAATTAAAAGAGAAGTAGAGGAAACTAGGTTAAAGCATTTCCTGTCCAAGCAGATTCCAGAGACTAATTATTGTAGCTTAAAGTTAGCACCCTAACTGAAAGCTGTGTAGGTTAAAAAGAATTCTGATAATTTACTTACAGTTGCTATGAAATGCTTATTCTCAAAGTGTTAATGTTTTCTTTTGGCTATCTAATTTTATTGGTAATTTTTTATCAAAGCACAAGCAATTTTAATTACCCTGTAAGAATAAAATTATAAAGGTAGAGTTCTTCTACACACAGAGAGGCAATCCCTTAGATTCAAAGGAGGTCTAATTGCACAGGAACCATATCTGGTATGAATTGACTTTGCTGCCATCTCTCTTTTCAGGCTTAAATATGATCCCTACGATCATAATCTCAAAAATGTCTTCTTAGCAAATACTGTCAACTGTTTGATTACTGTAGTTACTAGGTAAGTTTGCTAGAATGCATGATATCCATAGATGTTGAATACCATACATCCCCAATGGCCAACCTTGATGAACCTCTTAATAAAAGAAACAGATCTCTGGTGGATCAGAAGCTACTTTGATCTGGACAGCGTTTTGTTGTAGATTGAATGTAACTATTTGTCAGTTCTTTTCTATTGTTGTTGTACGTTTGTCCTATAAGATAGGAAGACAGAGTGTTTAGTTAATTTTTGAACATTCTTTTAGATCAATTTCACCATGTCATTTTTTTAATTGATATTATGATTTTCATAAATCATCAACCTTAATTTGTTGCTGTGTATAAATTAAGGAAAAGATGATAGGGTTTTGTTTGCCGTCTCTCAGTCATGGAACAAGCTCAAGCATGAATGTTTGCTGATTCAGTATGTTAGGTTTTTAAAGTAAAAGATGTTAGTATGTTCTTGAAGGGATAATATTTGACTGAGAAAATCAAACTGCAGCTGCAAGTCGTGGCATCTATGAAGATACAGATACACACCGCTTCGGGTAGTGAGCAGGAGTGCTGTCCAGTACTCACACAGGATCGCAATGTTTAAGTTAATAATTTAGATTCCACAATCTAGAGTCAGATTAAAAATGGCTTTCACTTATTTCAAAATTAGTTCCCCATGGAAGTGGTCAGCTACCACTGGGGTAATGACGTGAATTTACATAAACAGTAACTTCCCTAATAACTCCGAAGCAGCAAGTTCCACTTCATAAGCACATCATTACAGCCTCTTTTATGCATCATCTGGAAGCACTGCATGGTATTTGATGTCTGTTTCATCTATACTTTTTCTATTTGAGCTGTTACTGTCTTTTTGTCTGCTGTCGCCTCATACAGTCTGAATTGTGGCAACATTTTTTAGTGATGCTGGCTAGCTTTGACAGGGGTTGGCATAGGATTACAGGCCCAAAAAGTACTTCACTGTTTACTTTTACAATGACTGAAGAAAAAAAACCTGAGTGTAAAGATCTGTTACATGGAGGCATAGCATTATGTTAGATCTTCGGTGTTCTGGTGAAGTATCCAGGGTATAAAAGTAACCTTGTTAACTAGACAAGTCACATGGCTTCAGAAGTGTAGAGAATAGATACCTAAAAAAATACTAATTAATATTTTAAGCAGTTTCAGAGGTTTCTGGTAGCTAAAAGGGTGATAACTTGTGCAGAGGACTTGAAGCCTGTATTGTGTTGAAATTCTGTTGCTGCTGAAGAGGAGAAAACAGTTTTTATATGTGTTACGTGTTATTTTCTGGACAAAACAGAAAGCAAATGTAAAAATAAATGAGAAAACATTGATAGTGTTTCATACTATACTGACAAGAAAATCTTCAACGTGTGCAACTGACAGTAATCATCATGCTGGTTTGCAGCCAAACCAATTGGACTTTTTTCCTATTTCAGAAAGAATAGACAATAGACATAGGAAAGCTTTCTTTGCTTTGGCATGCTCCTGGAACTAGGACTTCTGCAGAAAATGCCTTTACTTGTCAGAAGTATTAAGATTTTAATGAGAATCCTTTCCAAAACTCTTGCTGGTTTTATGAAAAATAGCATTTGGAAACATTCATTAGTTTCTGTGAGAAAACATGGAATAAGGAAACATTAAAAAGCAGGCTGTTAGATTTAACAATAGATTGCTGCATTCATTTGAGGTTTGTAAGAAACTAGTCAAAAGCATCCCACTATTGCTTTTTAGGAATAAGGAAGTGTAAGCACTGTTTGTGCTGCCAATCAACAGTGCCTAAACCTGAGGAGAGGGTGTGCAAGATGAGGGACAGATTGGAGACTTCTGCATCACCAGGTAAGCAAGTCAGAGGAGGTGATGAGGTAACTTCTGAGAGAGTCCCAGGGAAGAGGGGACACACACCCATTACTTGGGAAGACACTGCCATCACTCCCAGTGTGTGTCTTCCCCAATTCCTTCTTCCCCCAGCTTTATATGCTGAGCACAATTCTGTACAGTGTAGGATTATCCCTCTGGTCAGCTGGGATCAGGTGTCCTGCTTGTGTCCCCTCCCAGTTCGTTGTTTAACCTCAACCCCTTTGAGAAGGAGAAGGAGCAGAAAAGGCCTTGACAGTGTGCAAGGCCTGCTCAGCAATAACTAAAACATCCCTCAATTATCAGCACTGTTTCCAGCACAGATTCAAAACACCGCCCCTTACTTGCTACTACAAAGAAAATGATCCCAGCCAAAACCAGCAAACCATTTAGTATTTTCTCATAAATGGATAGAGAACCATTTGCAATTTTAGCAGCACGTTCCAGCAAAATTTCTTCAGGAAAATTCTGAGGGGTTTTAAACCTGCATGGAGAGAAATGTGAGTCTTTATCTTACCTTGGTCTTTATCTCGCCTGTTCTTTTCTGGTGCTTCCCCTTGTGCAGTTGTGCAGCATTTGAGACAAGCTGAAAACAGGTCTGTTAAAAGTCAGAGCAATGAAACTGCATGACAGGTATTATTCTTCACTGAGGCCATGAACAATTGCAGAGCTGCCAGTGTCTGGCTGAAATAATAGCTGTATATATAGGATCATTTGTAAGACAGATGGCTGAGAAAGGTACCATTTATCTGCCAGGCAAGGTTTCATAACTTTTGGCATCCATTCTTGTTGAAAGCATCATTAATGGTTAGCTATTTGCTAATCACCTCATCTTAGAAGGTGTGAAATTAAAATCCTTTTTTTTTTTCTTTTTTAAGAAAGAAAAAAATCTATATGGCAATCTCTGCAATGGCACTGAAAGAGGAAAAAGAAGTGGGAAGGAAGAGTTTATGTATTTATATTCATTGACTGGGTAGGCTTCATAGAATCTGTTCCTCTTGTCTCTGTCTGGCACAGTACATGTGCAAGGTTATTTATGGCATGCTTTAATACCCCAACTGTCCTTCCTAGTTCCCACTTTTGTATAGTCTGCAATATTCAGTGTCATGTTTTTGTCATATTGCTCACTTGAAATTATCTCATTGTAAGGGGTAGCTGAACTACCAGGATTTTTAGGGCCAACATGAAGTATGATCTTTAGTGTTTGCTCTTTGGGGTTTGAATAGCTCCTCTTGCATTATTTATTAACTGCAGGTTGTTGCTGTTTGTAGATGAAGATTTAGCATGAGCATGTACTGCATGTAAAATGAGGATACTTCACATCACAAGGGCAAATTTGTAGTGAAGGTGTTTCAACATGTCTGCAAAGATTTAGGATAAGATTTCACAGTCAGAAATTCAGAGTGCTGGATCACCAGCTGAGGTGTTTCTTCCTTATTTTTGCTAAAGGCTTTTCTCCAAAGCCTGTGATGAACTGTAATAAATAATAGAAGGTATTTATCTTACATGTAGGGGGTTTCACTCTACAAGAATTTAAAGAGAAATATCAAATTTATTTCTTATAGGTATAAAATAAGCCGTGGAAGTAAGTAATTTACAGTAAGTCAATGAACCAGAATACAATTGAGATCTGAGAATATAAACCCCAATTTCTTCATTTCTTATAGAAAATTTCAGGATTATAATGGAAATACTTCTGGTTTCTTGATTTGTTAAAAGAATCAGATACAAAAGTAAGCTTCTCTTGGTCTTGGTTTAGCCCTTCTTAGCAACCAAGCACCGTGCAGCCACTCATTCCTCCTCCAGCGAGATTCGGAGAGAATCTGAAGAATAAAAGTTAGTAAACAGTGGGTTGAGATACAGACAGTTTAATAGATGAAGCAAAAGCCACGCACACATGCAAAGCAAGACAAGGAATTAATACACTATCAGTCCGAATGTCCCCGCCTCCTCCTTCTTCTCCTGGCTTTATGTGCTGCGTGTGACACCCTGTGGTCAGCTGGGGTCACCTGTCCCAGCTGTGTCTCCTCCCAACCTCCCATGCACCCCCAGCCTCCTCACCAGCCTGGCAGTACGAGAAGCAGAAAAGGCCTTGGCTCTGTGCAAGCCCTGCTCAGCAATAACAAAAACACCTCTAAATTATCAACCCTGAGTTCAGCAAAAATACCGAGCACAGCCCTATACTAACCATTGTCAAGGAAATCGACTCTACTCCAGCCAAAACCAGCATTCTCACAGACACATTTTTTTTTCCTTACTGCTCTGGCAATATAGCATCTTTCATGACATGCAGTATATGCTGTCTGGAAAGATCAATCTGTTGTTGCAAAACATATCTGGAGAAAGAGAGGCACCAAAGGAAAGCTGGGCAAAAGCAGCAATAAAATCTCATTGCTGCTCTATTTGGGTTTTGCACTGCAAGAGCAAACAGACAACTTTCAGGCTGAATGCCTTTGTAGCAATGAAAGAACCCAGTTTAAGGTATTTTGGGGAATGCTGTGTATGTATGCCTTTTGTCACAGGCTTCAGCAACTGTGAGGAAAAAAATGTCTGTTGCCTTGTGCTCAAACAGTTCTCTGACATTCTCTGATTTAGTCTAAGGACAAAAGGATCTCTGTGTCAGAGACACACAGTGCTTAGTCAGTGTCAGCTTCTGTTAAACTCCCCTTTTGAAACACAAAAACCCTCTCTCCTAAAAGCATGGAAAAAGTAATTCAAGGAAAAGAAGATACATCCTAATAAAGCATCAGAAATACTCATATTCTACAATGGTATTTGCTATAGGAATTCATACTGCAAAAACTTGAGCAGTTTTCTCATCTCAGCAGAATGAAATTAAAACACACTTCACAGTATTTTCTGTCCCTTCATTTGGAATTTAATAATGGAGCATTGTGATTCTCAGTTGAAGGGTATATTAAAAAAGAACAACACGATATAAATAGGATGAGAGTACTCATAAAAACAAGACTTACCATTACCCATGGATGTGACCCATAGGGGAGGTCATGTGGTGAACACTGGAGGCACAGAAACACCAGTCATGCTAAAGAAATGAGGATAGACTGGGCCACCTTGAACCTAAATGGGCAACAGAACTCAGCATTTCAGGATGTGAAAAGTATGTGATTTGTGTCTGTCATGGAAGGAATAATCAAGGCATTCATGTGGAATGCCTTAGAGAATTTAAGAGAAGCTCTGAACAGAAAAGTAGAGAGACTTTAACACCAGTTTAGCTGTGTCTGATTACCAGCATAGGTAACTTCATTTTAATATATGCTCATAATGGCTTTAACTCAACCATTTTCAAGTGTCATGCTGTAAGCTGTAAGCAACTTCTCCATTCCTAATCAAATGCTAATGTAATAGAGCTTAGTTTAACCCAAATGAAAAGCAAACAGATGTCCTAATTTTCCTTCTAAGTGGTCAGAAAATACAAGAAGCTCTTACTTGGTCATCCCTTCCACATGACAGTTCTCTGCAGTGCTGACAGTTTAATATTTCACCAGGCCTGCAAAGATTCCCTGTCCTGTAGTGGGGTTAAATGAAATCTTCTAGTATCTGCTGTCTTCACATCTGGAATTTTTCAGTTCTGAGATTTTTTTAAAAATACTACTACTAAAATGACACAAAGTCTGTTTTCCAATTTTGTTAGTATACTGCATGGTTTCTCTCTGAAATACATCATAGTGGATTTAGTGCCTGACAGCTCGTGCTATGAACAGCAATGACTTGTCAAACTGATGTAATCTTATCAAGTTCTAATAAAATTCTTTATATTGGTAAATATTAATTCCTCTTTTACTAGAAATTGTATTAAAGTCTGTCATATCTTTGACATTCCAAGGATTATAAATCAACAGAGTAGCATTTTGCCAGTCGGTGATTCCCCAAGTTTGACTGCAAATACAGCTACTTGTGTCAGGGGAATCTAGAAATCTCTCCAAATAAAATAGCTTCAGGATTTTTCTTGCTAAATCAATGTAAAACAATGATGGAAATGCTTTGGGAATGGTAATAATAAGGTATTTTATTTTTTTAACTTGAAGAGAAGGGTTGGCTGGAATCCCTAGAGAGCACGGGGCAGGGCCTTTCCAGGAGGCAAAGATAGGTAAGGGTTGTTTGTACAATCATAGACTCCCTAGGCAATTTCTGTGCCCCAGCTTCAGCTCGGAGAGTTTTATGAGTTGCAGCACAATACATTAAGGCACTTCTGAATGGGATGTACAGAAAGCAGCTTGCTGCCCAGGAAAACTTTCAAAGATTTCGCATGATATGTCTAAAACAAAGAAAACATACAAATACACAATATCTTTTTATGAAGACTAGAAGATGCATAGAGTCCAGTATTAACAACACATTCAATAGATCAAGTTAGCAAAATCACACTGGTATATGAAAATACTTATTTGCCAGATATACCCAGGAATAACTACTCGTTATAAAAATGTTACCACGTTTGAATGAAAAAGAATATCTTCCAGTAAGAAGATGCAAGTCCAATAGTTTTTATCCTATCAGCTCTAGCTGATCCCTAGAAAAAATTTATAGGCACATTATCAGAAGCAATTCAGATACCAGGATGTAATGAGTTCATCAGTTGCAATTTGACAATTAACTGGGTTCAGGCTTAACTATTAACACAAACTTGTTTAAAATACTTTAATGGACATCCAGCCTTTGTGCTTTAAGCAAGCATGGTTTATTTCACAAATACAGGTCTAAGAGAATCAACATGATTGGGTTTTATAGCGTGACTAGTAAGCTGAGCTTGCTGGGCACAGAATGGCAGGAGTCACATAGCCATAATTTAATGCTTGTCATTTTAGTTATTGCAATTAAAGTATCATTCTTTTATCATCAAATTATCAAATTATCGTTCTTTTTCTCCCTTTTTCTGAATTTCCCCGTAATACAGTGTATCTGTTCTCTATAAGTGCAGATAAATTTCCTGAGTTATGTATATTCGAGCCATCAAATGCAAATAAGCATTTAGCCACTTTTGCTGCAGTAAAATTTATTTGTAAGCCCAGTATTTCTGTGGGTTTTTCAAGACCCTCTCAGAAATGTTTTGAGGAACGGCATTGACCTGAAAACATAGTGCATTCTGCCATAGTGACTTTTAATGAACGCGAACTGTTCTGTAGAGGAAAAAAAATAATTTTTTATTGCTGGCATTGAAAGGATGTGCAACAATACTCAAACTTCTGAGGGTGTGGGAGGGATGTTCTAGAAGTTTACAATTTATCAGAGATTGAGAGTTATTTGAGCCAACTGCATGATAAATACAATTCTTTCATGTGAGAGGAGTTGCTGAAGAAAATGGTTTCCCTGATGAAGTGTCAAGGAAAGGAAAAAAGTTTGCAAGAAGTTGTGTATGTTCTTTACTACATTTTGACTTGCATTAAGTTAAAATCCTCTCTTTTTTATGGTATTATCGTCCCAGTATTTTTCATTATGTAACAATATATACCATCAGGCATATCTGTGTCAGAATTAATGCAAGTTTCTTTCTTTGCAACAAACCCTACACATTTTCAGGTTTTTTTCCAACTCCCTTTGAAAAGGAGCATTTTAATCTCATTGCTGCTTGTGCCTGTAGGCACTCGTATTCAGCAGTCGCACTCATTTCGAGAGAAATTCTTGGAAATGTTTTTATTTACTGCAGTGTGTGCTTATTTGGTTGGTTTTGGTGCTGCTCTTCTCTGTGTATTAAGCATATTTTGTCAATCTTCTGAGTCTTAGTAATTAAGACATAAATAAGTGGTGCATTTAACACTAGCTCTGCCTTGAAGATTTTGCTAATGTACATGGAACTCTGTGATGGTCTTTTATGTAATGTTGCAAGTTCATTCAGTGATACAGAAAATAACTTTCAATTTATTAATTTGGCCTCTTAAATATTGTAAACTACAAATACAGTACAGATTCCATAGTAAAATTTATTATTGCTGTAGGTGTTCTTAGCCTGATAGTTAAAATTCACTTGTGGTCAAGCATGCGCTTGGACACCACTGGATTTGAGATTACAGCTTTTGGAGTGGAACATTATCTTGGATATAATCCTTGAGTTAGGTAACAAACATTCCTTCTCCTCTTTTGCTTTCCCTTTGTTTCCCTTTGAGCGAACAGAACCTGGCCACACAGGATGCCACTGAGCCAGGTATTTCAAAGCCCTTTTGAGATGCCCGAGGAAAAGAGCAAATGGCATAAGTGACACAGCACATTTTTCTTCATTGTTGACAGAGCAGAGAGATTGAGACTCCCCTGCCCAATGTGATAAATTGTGTTATTTAAAACTTCTTTGAAAAGGTGGGAAAGTTTATATTGTTTATGTCTCAAAGTGTGAATTACAGGAAGTAGGACCCAAGAAATCGTTTACTTCTGAGATACCCATAGAATGGCTTATGAAGCATAGGCAAGGAAGGCAAGAAAGAACAATAATAATTTTTAAAAAGTAGGTTTTTCTGGTCTATGATTAAGATTTGAAAAGTGTTGGGTTACCAAAGTGTAATTGGTGTAAGGGATAAAAAGGGGCTTGCTGGGCTTGCCAGGCTTTCTGGAGCATCTGAGGAAGAGACATGAAGAAATCTACTTTCTTAACTGCAATTGCTGTTAAAGTTAGAATTCCAATGTCAAATTAAAATCAGAGGAATTAAAAACTAAATGTATTGGTCAACAAAGCTTTGGGTTTCAATAGAGTTAGACATGGCAATGCATGCACTGGATCAACTTGTCATGATCATTAGTCTCTGCAGGCGCGGCAGTTAGTTTCAATTTCCAATAAATTA
Organism: Ifrita kowaldi; assembly: GCA_013398055.1. Lineage (NCBI taxonomy): Eukaryota > Metazoa > Chordata > Aves > Passeriformes > Cinclosomatidae > Ifrita > Ifrita kowaldi. The sequence continues at coordinate 263,158 of VZRS01013826.1, read as the reverse complement.
CATCTTTATTGATTTGCAAACAAAACAATGCTGCAACAACACTGGCACGAGGGAGCCTCTCTTTGGAGGTTTAGAGTTTTTTTTATTTGGATAGGTTTTTATCCTCATCTCCCTGGCTGTCTATTCACTTTTTTCAATGAAAATTACATCAGTTTTTTATGTAAACATTTATCTCTCAAGGACTGTCCCTGGAGCTTGGAATTGACTGCAAACTTGTACAAGTCTCATTCACACCCAGCTAGTACTTCTTCATGGCTTTGTATGGAAAGGAAAATTCACAAATGCACAGAATGAGTTTGTAGAATTTCTATTACATATGCACATGCAGCATCAAAACCATACTCCAATACATTATATCTCTAATTTGTCTAATTTGTAATGTGACTACAATGTGACTCATTTTACACATAAAAATCCTCTATTTTCCTGCAGAGTTTTGTATCCTGTATCCCAGATTTTCATTTGTATCTCAGTAAGATGACTGATGAGGTCACCTGAATGAGGAAACTCTCAAAAATTTAAAGATTGTCTAAGAAAATTATTTCTGAAACAGTAGGTATTTGTCTATGTGATAATAAGTCTTTAACAGTCAGCTGTGTTATTGATGTACTCATCTATTAAATAATTTTTGTTTGCCTTTTATAGTGATGTTAATTTTAATTGAAAAAAGCTCTAAAATCCTTAAATGCTTTTGGATAAATTGTCTTGCTCTTTACATACAATATAGGAAATGTTAGTATAGAGTTAATGCATTACCAATAAAAAAATAAAGTAGAAAAAAAAATAGAGGAATTTTTCCATCAGAATTTAATTTCCTATTTCAGATGTGTTTCTGAACGACAATGTTTTATTAATCGCTCTTTAAACTGAGATAGTTGGTCAGGCTATGTTGGAGATAATTCACTCTTTTTCCCTAAACATCCTTCACAAATAAGGTGCCTTCTCACCTTGCTACAGTACATAACTGCTATTGATTACCTGCTCTCTGTTAAATTCAGCTTCTGTTCAGCACTGAAGGGCACATACAGGAGTTCTGACAGATTGATCAGGATGTGCAGAATGAAGTTTAAGGAGATGATAGCTCTGACCTTCAACCAAGAAGCCAATCCAAGCTGCTGTGTGAAGTGTGTTCTTTAATTACCCCAGTCTTTGCAGTGATATTTTCTCTAGGNATAATAATATTAATAATAATAATTATCATAATAATAAGGATGATGATACTACTACTAATAATAACAACAATAGGGAGGGAGAGGAGGAGGCAAAACCTGAGGCAAGTGATGCTCAGTACAGTTCCTCACCACTTGCCGACTGATGCCAAACCTTTTGTCAAGCTGCAATCAGCCCCCTTTCAGGTAACTTCCCCAGTTTATATGCTGGGCATAGCATTTTATGGTATGGAATATCCTGTTGGCCAATTTGGGTCAGCTGTCCTGGCCATGCTCCCCCACACCTTCTTGTGCAGCTCCTCATNTATATATATATATATGGCATTTATGAATGTTTCTATAGATACACACTAAACAAAGGTACACAAAGGGGTGTTAATTATGCCTGGACAAAAAGAAAAACCAAAAAAACCCCAAACAAGCCCACTTCCCTCCCAAAAACCCCCGAAAAAACTAACCTTAATTTTGAAACTTTGAATTTTCCATTCTTTTTTAGTAATTCAGTTTCTAGNATTCTCATACTAAATCCAAAACACTGCGTTGTACCAGCTGCTAAGAGGAAAATAAGCTCTGTCCCAGCTGAAACCAGGACAGATGCAAAGGACCAGGAAAGTTATAATGAACTTGATTTGACAGTATTGCAAATTGTCTGATAAACAAGGCAGTTGACTTACATAAATTGGTAAAAGGGAGAATAAAGGTGGTATTGACTCTTGGAAGAATGTGCAAAATAACAAATCTTAACCTTTTGTTGAAAACTATTGATGTTAAGATTGTATGTGGGAGTGAAAAAGGTTGGAATTTTGGAACAAAAAAGAGAGATTAAATTTTACATATATAATGGGCAGAATATGAAAAATGCAACAAAAAAGCACACTAGACGAGTGTCATATTTATTGAGTATTCAATGACATCTGAATATCTCACAAAAGAAAATGAACAGGTATCTAGAGAGATTTAATTTGCCAGTTTTCTTGCTATCCTTAGTGCCATTAAAATGTTGTCATTGATAAACAGTGATAGGAGGTGATTGTAAGTGGTTTAGTTACCTGCCTCCTTAAAATATTTTGGAAATGTCTTCTGTGTGCAAGTTGGACTTTGCAGGAAAACCTTGAAGAGGACTGTCTGTGCTGTCCTTCAAACGCATCACGGTATCAGTGTTGTGCTATGGATGTGATAACAGCACAGATTGATAGTGGTTGGACACCTGAGGCTCTGTGGAAGAAACAAAAGGAGGACTCTCCTGGATATGATGCTATGTTCTCTTCTGGCTCTGTAAGTTGGGACATAACACGTGAATATGGCAGTCCATAAAGAGTAGAGATATAATATAGGAGAAGGAAGAAGGGGGGAAAAAAATGGCAAAAAACTCTGCCCCTGTCAAAACCAGGCCAGGACAAATTTAGTACAATTTCTATCCATTTATTTTATGTTTTTCTAGACGTGCTGTTATTGAAATAATGCAAGATTCATTGAGAAGGATGAAGAAAAGAGTTTAACCAGAGTCCTTGAGCTATTTTCCTGCTTATAATATGGTGTGATTGTACCCTGGACATCTCAAGCCTTCAAAATGTTAAGACTGGTGTGATCAGAATTTCTAATTTGACTTTGGAAGTTCAGAGAGGTTCAGAGATTGTTTTATCATTTTGACGAAGAGAGAAGCATGGTAATAGTGTTTAACTTGCAGCAAGTGCTAGCATAGCAAACAATAGAAACAAAAGTTCAGATTCTGATTCTCTGACTGCTGAGTCCTCATTGTGAGCAAAATATAGGATATTGGAAAAAAAGACCTGGATATTGGTTTACTGTATCCTAGGTTATGATGGCTCCTCTTGTTATACATAAACCTTAGCATGCTCTTCACATGAATCCATTTAAGTGGCAATATCAGATGCTGTTGTTTTCATATCAGCACTATTTGTTGTTGCCTTCAGTGTTACAGAAGAAATGGTGTTATGATGAGAAGAGTAACACTCACTGTAATTTTTCTCCTGTCCTTTCCAAGAGAGCAGTGTCTGTTATTCAGCAAAACATTCTGTTTCTGGGCCAAAACTGGCTTAGCTCTCATCCTCAGCTATAGCTCTCCTGCTTGCTTTAAGGGAAGGAAGATTTTGTCTGGGTGTTTTCCAGTTCTGTGTTGTCCATATAGAGATATAGATAAATTCAGGTAATTTTTCTGCACTAGATCACTACACTAGTCACAGGAGAAATATCTACTGCATATGAGGAAGTTTTCTTTATTCTGGTTCTTCTCCTCTTTGACAATGTACGGCTTCATTTCAAAGCTAGAAGAAGACATTAGAGAACTCTTGGTGGCGTGGGAAAAAAATACGCTTGACCCTATCAGTCCTTTTACTGCATGTGATTAGTAAATACTGGGTGGCTTTGGCACTGGTGTGTACAAGTGTGTTGTATAAATCCTCAGATAGGTGTCTACACCAAGTAGACTCAAACAGTGGGCTTGGAGGATATTACTACAGGTGGGAAGACATGACTGGAACAAAGTACAAGTAACAGTGTGGGAAATTAAAAGTGGAGATGACTTCCTTGTTGATTACAAAGAAAAAGTTTTCTCCTCACTTCTTTGATGTCTTGAAGTATATGCTGCATTAGCTGATACATGCCTGATGTTTAGAGATCTTTGAATTTCAGCTTTCTGAATACCAAGAAATGTGTGTTGTACTGGAATTGAAAATGTTTTCATATAAATCTTTGCATTGTTTAATCAACTTTTTTTAGAAATGAACCTAAGTTCTTATATGCTGTAGAAATCACATCTGAGTAAAGTAACCAAGTTGCAAACTGAAAAATGCTGCTTAAAGTAGTTGCAAAGATTTTATTCCCGGACATCATCATCACTTTCATACTGTGACTGAAAAAACCCCAACACTATGTTAAAGTCTAGACAACCATACCCTTATGGCTTGCATCATTTTTTTTTAATTCTTACTGCTTTTACAGCACTTTGGACACATATTTACAAGGACATTTTGGTGCTGAAGCGTGTCCAGAAAAGGGCACAATAAAGGGCAGAAAACTGAGCTGGTGAAGGGTTGGGAGCACAAGTCTGATGAGGAGCGGCTGAGAGAGCTGGGAGTGTTTAACCTGGGGAAAATTAGGCTCAGGGGAGATCTTATCACTCTCTACAACTGCCAGGAAGGAGGGTGTAGCCTGATGGGGGTTGGTCTCTTCTTCCAGGTAACAAGTGACAGAACAAGAGGAAATAGACTCAAATTGCACTTGGGGAGGTTCAAATAGGATATTAGAAAAAATATTTCACTGACAAGAGCAATCAGAAATTGGAAAAGGCTGCCCAGAGAAGCAGTGGAATTACCTTTCTTGGAAGTGTTTGAAAGGTATGTGGATGTGGCACTTGGGGACATGGTTTAGTGATGAACATGATGGTGCTGGGTTGGATTCGATGATCTTACAGGTCTTTTCCGGCCTAAACTATTCTATGATTTATCAAGTGGCTACCTTTCTGCTGTCGCCTGATAAAGCAAGGCTGAGCAGCAAGAAACCCCTGTGCTTTGGTCTATTATTAGATGCCAATTACTGGCTGGTGCTGTACAGCTGGAAAAGATTATTCCTCCATCAGCAAATTGGAAGCACAGCAGCTTGGTAAATGTGCAAGAGGAGGCAGGAATATTGCTACAATAACTGTTGTCTTTATGCAAAGAAGCCTTTACGTGCACTCAGGTTGTCTGGTTAGCCCAAAAAACAAAAAGCTGGTGAAGCTGTTCAGCTTTTGCAGTTTTATTGCAGTCATATGGAAGGACCTGGGACACTGAATAGGGACTTTTGCTCAAGGTCTGGTAAGCACATAAACTGAAGAGTTTATTTTGAAGAAAATAACTCCTTTCTAACACTCATGAGAACAGCCATGTTGTCTTCATCAAATATTTTTTAAGGAGCTTGCCATAAATGTTTTTTAACAAAGCAAAAATTGTGTTTTAAAAAGATGCCTCGTATTTGACCAGCAGAAGACTATATGGCTAGCAAGCACCATAGCTAAAGCCTCACCATGACAAGAACTATGAAATAAAAACCATCTGGGGTATTACTTACATATGAACAATTTTTTTTTTTTTCTGCAGAAAGTAACAAATTTGTTCAAACGCATGCAATTTTCTCTCAAAGTGGTTCAGTTGGCAAATTTTTTACCTGTTTTGCTTATTTTTTCTGATATCTTACCTGAGCAGTTTACTTTTTCTGGCAATAATTTAGTTTTTCTGGGACAGCTCCTTTCACCCAAGTGTATGCAACATTCAAACTATCAGTGCTAGAGTATGCTGCCATTATCCTTATTTCCATCTCTTTTGCTTAATACAGTTTTGGCACACTTTAATCCCCAGCACTCACATGTTCATCATTTCTCTTTCACTACAAAACAAACTGTAAATTTCCTATGGTTTGAGGGTTTTCTTTCAATTCTTTAGTTTTCCAGGCAAAAATACTCCAAACAACTTACTGTTCACAAAGTCACAAAAATTTTTTGCTACTTTTGTAGCAAAGTGCTTGTGCACTTGTTCTCTCTTCCACGAAGAGAGGTCTAGCATGAACAAAGTGCAGCCTGGAACCGCAGGGCAAAAAAAATGATCTGTAAAATGTAAGCAATGAGGAAAGTCTGAATGTATTCAAGTCATTTAGTGTAGCAAAGAAAATCAGAGAATACATGATGACTTTCAAATATAAAAAAAGATAATATGAAGAACAAAGGAATAAAGTGTTTTATAATACTTTAAAAGCAATGGTATTACAACTGCAGGAAAGCAGATTTGAGTTAGACAATGGAAAATATTTCTTAATGGTGCAAATACAGTTGAATGGGCATTACTAAGAGTTCTGAAAACCAGAAATGATGAAGCTATGATTTATTTTCTCTTGGGGCAGATAACCTCAATATCCTTTTCATCCATATCATTAATGGTTCCATGACTTCTGATCTCTTTTCTATTAACTGTTCACTTAAATAGACTCAATCAAACTGGATTTCACATCATCATTATCCTTGTACTGGCTCCCCAAATGTACTCATTACATCATGAATTAAATTAGATTGTAAGTGACCTTTCCTTGAGGACTGCTATAAAGGGTCAGTTCAGTACATGGCACAGTAGAAAGATCTATTGAAATTGCTCTGAAATGCATCTCTCTCTCTAAGGCTTCTTGGAAATTAGGAGGAATGAAAAGTATGAAGATCAAGGATGAGGGAAAAAAAGTAAAATTGATTGGCTTGACACACTTCTGAATAGTCTTGGAATGTGTCACTGAACATTGTAAGCAGGATCTGAAGTCCACAGTTGCCTTTAAACAAAACTGACTTAAGATCTTTGTGAGTGTAACTGAACAGCTAAGTTGCTAGCAGTACAAAACATGGGTGTGACTCCCTGCCTAGCAGCATTAGTATGTTCTTTTTCTCTACTTTCCTTACCTTGTTCACACATAATAGTGAGCATGACTGTAAAAACTTCTGTAAAGTTTTTTCTGAATGTAAAAAAAAAGTAAAAATTCTCAGAAAGGAATTGCTAGACTGCTTTTTTGTTCACTACATGTAGAACATTTTAATAAATTAGTATTTCAGATTGAGAAAGATATAAGAGTGAAGCTTATACATTTATATTAAATAACTTTACCTTACCCTATTTGCAGTTGAATACATTACATGGTTTTAGAACTCATGTTTGACTTAGATGTTTCACATGCACTTTGTGCATGTCAGTGTCTGATGTTGCCTAGTGGGTTGACAGGAGTGAGCTAGAGATTATGATCTACAAGGTTTTCTGATGTTAATTTTTTCAGAAGCCAGTGATGGTAAGGAACATCTCAGGATGTCCCACTCCCAGCCATGCTTTATCCTGTAAATATGGGATATTATCTCAGCTAACAGATAAGGTGGAGATCCTGATAACATCGACAGACCTTCAGGAGCTAAGGCACATGGCAGGTAGGAAAAACTTCCATTTCTGTTGCTTCTTGCGTATGTGCTCCTTAGCCAAAGAAACTTTCTATCTGAACATCTGACAGTGTACGGTGAGCCTTAGTCCCTTTTTAAAGTAAATAGAAAAATATTTAAATTTTGTTAATTAAAAATTAAAGAAAATAGACAAAATTCCAAACAATACTAGCACTATTTCTTTTTTTGTAATATACTTCAGGTGGCGTAAATCACAAATATAATTTTTAACTAGTAATTGTTTGTTGATTATTTTAACTAAGTCCCACAGCCATCAATCTACATCTTGTGCATTAATTTCCTATATTGTTTAATATTAAGTTTTAGAACTAGTTGATGATCGAATATATACCTCTAGCTATATATCTGTTTAAAACAGATTAACCCTGCAATGAAACACGTGGTTCTGACCTGTAATCCAATGCACCTTATCTTTAACTCCTGTGAATGAAAGTAAGGGGAGTTAGTGAACGCCAAAAGATTATATTCAATTGCTACTACGTTAATTTTACAAAAACAAGTGTTCAGAAATGAGTGAATTAGTGGCTGTGATTGGTTTCTTTTCACTTTCTGAAGTGAAACAAGATTAATTGCCTGATAAGACAATGTATTAAAGAATTATTCTTAAGTTTAAATATTAGAACTCTGTGCTCTTATTTTATGCATTTTTCTTAGCTATATTTTAACACAAGAATTACTTAATTATATTTTTCAGTTTTAAATAGAAGGTCATGCTTGGTAAAGGTCTACTTTAAATCACATCCATTAAAATGACTCCTACTGTTGTGCAAGTGATTGGAACAGTGGGTACTTTTGCTGAAATCTACTTTTCCTCTTTCTGTTAGAATGTATCAAAGAATCAAGAGTAAAAAAATTGTCCTTTCTACCAATGGTATTTGAACTTAACAGGATAACACTTTAAAGCTATTTTCAGAAATATGCTTAAGGGGTGACATTTTTACCTGATACAGCTCTGTGGCTGATGGCAGGTGATTTTGTCACATAATACTGAGTACAGGGATTCTGGATCTTTACTTGTCAGTGGTAACCTGCTGTTTTCATAAAGCAGATCCTGCTTTTTTGGGTGAAGGCAGTAATTCAAATCTGAAGGCATAAATCACCTTTGTATTTATAGGACTAAGCCTACACATTTTAATTAACTTTGCTCATGATTAAAACCACTTCCATGTTATCTTTGGTGAGTGATGTGTTTGCATTAATGTACATGAAGGGAGAATTTGCCTTAAGATATCTTGATTAACGACTTTGTCCTCCTAGCTGACTATGCAGAAGCAGAAGAGAACTCTACAGTTCCTTATATAAAATTGCAATTTATAGAGAATAGACCAAGAAGCAAATTCTGACAGAAATGAAAGAAATATATCCCTTTAAGATACAGTTCAAAGAGCCAGTCTGTTTTTGTACTAGCAACTTGTAACTAAATTTCTTAGGTTTATGGTTCAGCATTTGCAGTCATGTCACCAACTTATCTCCACAGATCTCTGGCTTAGTTCCAGGCATGACAGTATTGTAGACATAACTGTGGAATTTTCATCCATCTTTTTGCCCTTTTAGAAATAGTGGCTGAAGAATGAGAGAAGATGACTGCAGGGCTTGGGCAGGTAATGATTTCCTAGGGGGTTGGCTTTCTGTCCCTATTATTTCATCTGATGTGAGTACGATTCTGTCCCTATTTCCTCCAATGCATTTCTTTCTGATGCCTCAAGGTGCACTTTTCCAAGTATACACTGATACAGCTGTCCTACAGCCACAGTGGGTGTTAGAAAACGTTATGCTGCTCAAAAACTGGGCTCCCATAAATTTTCCAATTCATGAACCTAAAAGTAATAATGTAGGGGTTTTTTCAGTCTACCAATAAAGTGGGAAATAATGTTTCACACCCTAGTAAGTACTCTGAAAATCAATACTATATGTGAAGGGCTTGGACTATATTCAGGGATAAACACCACAGAGAAATTGTAGCCAAACTCATCACTCACTGTTCAGAAGAGTGTTTGGATGATCGATCACATACAAACTAGGGACAGACAGCCTAAACATCACACTAAAAACAAAATCAAAAATTGCTGCTTTGTTGCTTCCTTACATGCAACCAAATGCCAAATAGTAAATATGCATTATTAAAAGCATAAAATACCACAGATCTGCAAGGAAATGCTTCTTCCAGTAATAAGTGGTTTCTGGCAAAGTTCAGTAGCAGTAGCAAAAAAATAATTTAGTTGATTCTTTTTTCTTTGGGGGTGGTTTTGGATGAAAATCTCAAGAAGATTTGGCAATGTATGCTCACAGCCGAGAGAGCCAACTGCATCCTGGGCCGCATCCAAAGCAGCGTGGCTCGCAGGGTGAGGGAGGGATTAACACAAGATGAGATTTCTTGACACAAGAAATACATTGACCTATTGGAACAAGTCCAGAGAAGGGCCACCAAGTTGATTACAAGGCTGGAGCAGCTCTTCCTACGAAGACAGGCTGGGAGAGCTGGAGCTGTGCAACATGCAGAAGAGAAGGTTCTAGGGAGACCTTATAGCAGCCTTCCAGCACCTAAAGGGGGCTGCAAGAAGGCTGGAGAGGGACTTTTAACAAGGGCATATAGTGACAGGACAAGGGGAGTTGGCCTTAAGCTGAAGCAGGGTAGGTTTTAGGGATTAGGAAGAAATTCTTTTTCTAAAGAATTTAGAAATTTCCGAAGAATTTAGAATTTTCTAAAGAATTTTACAAAAATTCCTAATTTTAGAAAAATTCAAATTATTTTTAAATTTACTTTCATATGTTTTGGTTTTGCTATTCTGAAAACATTGAATTTCTTGGTTTGCAGTCTGGGCAACCTATTTTAAAAAGAAAGAAATATGGTTTTTAAAAGAGACTAGAGCTCAGGGGGAAAAAAAGAAAGAAAAAAAAGGTGACGACCTTAACATTCCAGTATTTTGAAAAGAAAGGCTGATATTGCCTCTCACTGAAGCTGGTGGAGACACATCTGAGATTTTTCTATTCTGTTTTGGAGCTATAGTTCAGAAGATCTGTATTTTAATACTTAATCCAAATAGAACGAGTAAAGCAAAAGGCTGGCTGAATAAGGCTATTAATCTTTCTCTGTATGGAGAACAAGTCAACTTCTAACTCTACTTTTTATTATAAAATACAGTCATAAACCCTGAAGATTCTGAAATAAAGTCTGTTTTGACATCCTGCTAATAGCTGTTCAGATTGAAAATTTTCTTGTGTCACCACACCGCAGCCCAGCTGGTGCAAACGATAGATGCTTTCTATTTTCTTAAATTGGTTTCCAGCCTTTGGATGATTTGCTATGCTGCTGTCCTAGAAAGGTTCATGGCATCCTTTTAGAGACTTGATACCCCTGCATTAGTTTCCTCCATGCTTTTTTTTTTTTTGTGAATTAAGCCTGGCACGGTTGTGACTGTTTGCTTTTGATTAAACATAGGGGACAAGGACTGCAGTTCATTTACTACCTCTCAAGTAACCATGTCGAAGTGCATTATAGAGCATGATGTCTGAGGAGGTGTTCCTGCTATCTGCACTAAGCAGGCACATTTGCAAATTCATGAGCTATTTTTGAAATTCATGAGCCATCCGCTGCCCAGTTTTTCCTTTTGTTTTCTACAATAGTACATTCAGAAGACTTAAATTTTTTTTCTGAAAACCCATGACTGCATCTTTTAAAATATAAAACCAACAATAAAAATAAAATATGTATATAATAAAAAGGCAAACCAAATATATATGAATTATGGTCTTCTTCCTTAGCCACATTTTTTTCTTCATTCAATGCATTTCCAGATGAAATCATGGGATATATGCAATTTCCATCCATTTCATCATCTTTCATTCACCTAATTTTTTTCTTTGGTTGTTTTTGTTTGTTTGTTTTCTTTTTTTTTTGAAGAACAAATTATTGTGCTCTGTCATATGTTCCAGTGACAAAGTATTTGTCTATGCTCATACATTAGCACAGGAATTGTACCTGATTATGAATATATGATGATGAATAAATGTGTGTCTTTTTGTTCAGCCCTTTCCAGTGTCTGGGCATCTCACCTGATAAATCCCATCTGGTTTCCATACTGAAAAGTTTTCCTGGTCTCTGGAGAAGTGTGTGTAGAGAGCAATAATCACCAGGTAATTTACTGGAGCTTTCTAACCGTAGGACTGAGTTTTACATGGACGTTTCAAGGACATCACCAAAATGCTTTTTAACCTAAACGCATCCTATGCTACTCACGTGGTTAGGAGACAAAGTCAGAAAAGCAATTATTCCTCTCCCCTGTGCATGGCAATGTGGATAACAAAATATACTCTATGAGCTGGATGGAATTCTTTGGAAATTGACACACTGCAAAATCTTTCTTGGTAGCTCAATGGTCTTTGTAAAACACAATAACAGATATTTGTGGAAATGAGTACTAATGCTTATAAACTGCACTAATCTTTTATATATTGGTTATAACAAGAGAGCTTCAATAAACATCTGATTTTTCTTTTCCATTGTCACAGTTGGCTGTTTTTAGTCTCATACAAACTCGTTTTTCAGTTTCACCTAGAGAGCCGTGAACTGAATAAATACAAGACTTTGTGGGAGAAACTATTGGAGTTGCTCATTTCTCTGTAACCCTTCATTAAATAAGTATAGCCACAAAATACGAAATAAAAAGAAAATGAGCAATGGGGCAGGATTTCAAGATATCATTGATGGGGAAACATGAGAAAATAACACTAAGCACCTTAAAAATAGAAATCATTAAAAAAAACCCCAAAAAATAATGTCAAAAGAGACATCCCTACCAACTTCACCAGCTGCAAAATGAAGGTTGCTCTTCTAAGAGTGCAAATTTTGCATCAGTGAGATTGTATCAGAAGTTGCAAAAAACCCCTTACATAGTCTCTTATAGAATGATGTCCGGAGCAGAGAGGTTTCCATTGCTCTGTGGCAACCTTACTGAGAAATCCATGTGTCTTGCTGTTTTCATGGGCTGCTGGTTATCCAGGAAATGATTGCTGAGGTGGTTGCAAAGACTGAGGAAGTTTCCTGTTAAAGCCTGTGTTTGCAGACTGCCTGTGAGTGAGGCGTTTTCTGTTTGCCAATTCTGCACATACAGACGCTGGCAGCCTTACAGCGCAAACAGCCAGCAACACCGTATTGCTTTCCAAATAGATGAAGGCTGAGTGTGAGTGAACTTTCCAGAACTGTCCTATCAGTGCTGCCGCATCCCTGACTCTAGTCATGTTCGCCAGGAACTTCTCAGTTGAGGGAAAGAAATAGGGAATATTCTGCATCTCTTAAGCTGTTGTTTTCCCATTTTTCACAGGGCAAGGCAATCCGCGCAGATGAAGTGAAATACTGATTTTGGATGTACCAATATTAACCAGAGCTGTTTTGCTTTTTGCAGAAGACAGGTTATAAAAACAAAATTGGAATATTTTTGCTGTTTACCTGAATAGCTTATTGCAGTAAATAGAATATTGTCTACTTTAGAAAAATAATCTAATGAGGATGTATGTGCAGAACTGATTAAGCTGAAAATGTTTGGAACATGGGATAAAGTGAGTAAAGTCACAAAGTAAAGAAAATTTTCTCAAAGTAATAATCTTAAGCAGGAAAAAATTAATTTACATGTAAAAAGATGGTATTTTGAAACAGGAAATAAGAAGATTTTTGTGTGCATATCCATGCAATATATTATAGTATATATTTTATATATTATGTAATATATAATAATACATATATATGGAGGATTATAAGATACTCTATGAAATCTTTGCACTAAGCCCAAAATAAAATCAAAGGATGATTGACCAGAAAACTCAGATGAGAGCAGTCGTTGAGACATGACTGCCAAACTCCAAAGAAGTGAAGGCTGAGTCTGTGGACAGTTTTCTTCCAGGAACCAGATGAGGCAACAAAGAATCATGACTGCAAAGTCAGACCCAAGACTGAAGAGCTGCTTTTGCTACCCAGGGAGACAATCTGTTTCAGCCAGTACAAATGCACTGGGTGAGCTACAACCGACTCAGAAGCCGTCTCCATATCCAAAAGGCACAGAGACCTCATGGTGAGTTTCAGTGCAACTGCATCAGGAACCCTCACGAAACAGAACAGGTCTGCAGGGCTATGCTGACCTCCCAGGTGGGCTGCTGGGATGAGCCCAGCTCATGCCTGGGCACTAAGACTCAGATCACAGGATATTCTGATTTGGAAGGGATCATCAAGTGCAGCTCTTTAGTGACTGGCCCAATACAGGAATTGACCCCATAGCCTTGGTGTTCTTAGCACTGTGCTTCAACCAGCTGAACCACTCTCAGGGTCATCCTCTCTGAGGTCCCACCACTCACACACTCTTCAATGTTTTCAGAGTTCCACTGGCCTCATGCTTTGGGGCTATCAATACAGACAGCTGTGAGAAGGAGGACTGTAAGTGGAACCTAGGGGATGGACAGTAGGAGTATGACAGTATTTCTGAAATATTTAATGTCAAAAGATTTTTAGTCCTACAATAAAAAAAATTGCATTTAAAACATGTATTTTACAATAACACTTACCTAATCAAAATCATAGATGTTTCAATGTGTTTTTGAAAGATGAAAAGCGAGATGTGTTAGTTATCTAATAATAACAATTCATAATTTATGTGTTCAAAAAGAAGAAAATTCCACTGGCAAGAATAAGAATCAATGCTTTAGAAATATGTGTTCAAGCTTTCGTTTTCATGCCATCTACCTGACTTACATTTAGTTATATTTACAGCTGTATCAAGGTTTTACTGCAAATACATGAAAGATTACATTTTGTATTGAATACTTTTGCACAGTAAGCACAGGATAGGATATCATAGTTTTGTCTCTATTAGAGACTGGGGTAGGTGAAGCTAAGGTAAATGCTGCTAAATTTGCATCCAGGTTTAACACAAATTACTGAAACTTAGCAGTGATCATGTTTTCAGGTTTGCCAAAAACATTTACAGCCTCACACACCAGAAATAAACCTAAGACTGAATTCAAAGCGGTTTCTTCGAAGACAAAGAAATGAAGCACTGAAAAAACTCAAATTACTCGGAATACCCCAAGTGGAGACTACCAAGAGATTTCTATACTGGAAGTATGACATGAACATGATGGGTTTTTGCTGTATGGTAGATAATGTGATTAGAGTAAAGGTTCTACCTACCTATTGGGCAAAGGAATATCCATAAAACAATAATTTACTGTATCAAGTTTGAAAATGTTTTCAAATGAACAGCATGCAATTAATTAATTAGAAGCACATAGAAATGAAAATATAAAGTTTTATTTAAAATACCTTAGCATATGTTTCAACTGTTGGCTGATTTGTATTTGTAAGCATTCAGAGACTGATTCCTTTCATATAACTTAAATGGTTTTTCAGCCCAGTTTAGAAATTTCCCAGCCTCAGGGAATAGAGTAGGGAATGTAAGAGAATAGTTTTTCAGCTTCATGGTACCTAAGAATGCAAGATAATTCTCGTTGTAAGCACATCTATTTGCTGGATGGTTTATTCTTTCTATTTTGCAGGATACTATGATATCAAATGAACAATATTCACTTGAGTGAGTGCATCTGCCAAATTACTTTATCAGTGTGGAGAATTTATCCTCTGGAAAGGATTGTATGGAAAGGAAGATTGCAATTTCAATGATTGTTCTTGCTGAAGAACATATCTCCAAATATGTTTCCAAACTTATTGTCAAATTAATGTTCCAGTAGTGTACAAAAGTTGCTGAGGATGTCTTGTGGCTGCACTGCCTAAATATGTTTTTGAAAAAGAGATTAGACACCCAAACACCTAAGACACAGCAGAAGAAATTTAAACTTTGCATTTCCTTCCCCCTCCTCATTGCCCTTCTCTCTGCTAAAAGTCTGGGCACAATTCCCTTCTTTTGCTAAGGGAATATTTGAACTGAAGAGTACAAAATAATGAATGGCTTGCACAACAGTAAGAGCATTATTATTTTTTGTCAGGATTCCATATTCAGTGGATCCTGGGAAAAATACTTTAAAAGCAAATAAGTGACAGTACATAAGTTAATTTTTTGTCTTTTTGCCCCCAGCATGTCAATGTTCTACGCTTCCATAATATTGGTTCCTTTAAAGGTTTTCTAATGTAGAGCACTGGTGATTTGTTCTTTTTGCACACTTATCCTTTTTGAATAACAGTACTGGTGTGAGCCAGACATTTTGAGAAGATACTTCACCGGCTTTCTTTCACTGTGATTTTAGTGCACCTGCATGTTGGCTTGTAACATCCCAGTCACTGGCCTCAGTAGAAGAGACTTTCAGACATGATGAGGAATGCTGATGTATTTGGATGATTTATTCTATGGCTAGAAAGTTTACAATGGTCTTTAAGATAATGAATTATGACAGTGTTCAAATATTGCTCTCCAGACCGGCAGCATAAACACATTTGTAGACAGTCCCAGCTTTTATATACTATTAAAGCAGACATATCAATAATGTCACTACTACACTGCAGAGGTGTTCTCAAAATGTAAAACAGAACACTGCATAGACTAGATGGTGATAATTACATAGTCAGGCATCTTAAGAGGCTTAAAAATGCAGTAAGACCTAAATTAATTTGTCATATTGAATCCCAGGCACAATGAAAATTTATTTCATGTCCAGGTAAGTTAAAATGCTCTATCTGAATATTCATCACAAATCGACTTTAGATCTCTTGAAATTACACCGGAGAAAAAACTCAATTCCAGATTCCTTAGGGTGGTGAAATACCAGTTTTTGGAAGTTCATCTGCTGGAACTGAAAGGTGACCTTGAAGCATCAGAGCCAGCACTTGCTGCCAAGGCAATCGTTGCCATTATCACACTTTGGCTGCAGCTTGCAGCAGCACTGTAATGTTGTCACTCCTGGCAGAGTTCCCTATATGCATTAGTATGAAATGGTATATAAAAAGCCTATATAAACAATAAAGATGTAAAGTCTGGAAAAATTGTAGGAAAACATGGTTAATTTGCTTAGTTCCCTGGGCTCATTAAATTGGCTCAATGACTGGATTTAAAACAACTGAGCTGATATATCAGCCCCAAATAATTTTTATGCCAGGAGCAGCAGCAGTGTACCCTGTAATGCCAATGCTAGATTTCCCTGTGACATACTGCCCTCTTGTGCATCAGTAGCTTTCTTATAGAGATAACCTAACAGCAAGACACCCATTTAATAAACAAAAGTTCTCAGACTCTCTCTTGATGCCCTTTGACATTTTTTATTTTTATCCAGAAGGAATGCAATTTCTTAGGTCACGATGGAGAGGCAACCTGGACTGGGCTTGTCCAGCCTGGAAAAGTGAAGACCAAGAGGAGATCCTACTGCCATGAGGGTAAGTGGGGAGCAGACTGGGCACAGCTGGGGAAGGAGGAGCTCCCTCAGGACCAGCAAGAACTGCACCAAGTTTTCTGAGACCTGGGAAGCCAGTGAGTTGTCTGGAATCAAGCCCGGATATTTTTCAAATTGCTTTCCCATCTTCAGTTTTTCTCTGTTTAAAATGTTAAAAACTCTAATTTATATTCTATGACAGCATAAAATTTTTTTCATTTAAAATCCCTTTTGCTTATCTATGGAGAAAGCACTACAAGGAGGCTTTTGTAACCTTAGAGGTTCAGCAGAGTGGTCACACTCTCATACCTGGGATTCTGTTCCTGTGTCAGTGATATTTATTTTGTACTAAATGGAAAGTCTTCAACCAAGAGAGATTGTGTTCTTTTAGATTTTTCCTGGCAGGAAAGTCACTTTTCTACTTGAAGGTTGATGTTGAATCAAGCCTCCCCAGACAAGAGGAAAAAAAAAAAAAGCTGCTGTAACTTCCCAACAGTCGTTGTCCATTAAGCTCTGGGCAAAGGAATGTCCCCTTTCACACACTGAACAGGTGATGCTCAGGACTGCCAAGTACCCCAGATTAAATGAACCATACTTTCACCTCCTAAGAGGTTAGATGAGAGTTGTAGCTGCAGTTAGTTTTGTTTGGCAAGGATTTGTTGCACTGAGGCAAGCCCTGTGGCAGAAATAAGAGCACATGAAATTTGCTGCATCTTAATTTAGTCTGTCAAGTTCAGCAGTAAGCACTTAAGCAGCCACATTAGATATAAACATCTTTTAGCTGATACAGCCCCACTGTAACAATAACATCTGGAAAAGATATTGAGGCTTTAGTGCTTTTGAAAAATGTTCTACTGTCTTTGGATTAAAATTGGAAAACTATCTGGTAATTTAAAAATAAACCATATTTCCTTTACTTGTAGTAATGTTTGGCCCATATACCTTTATGAGAAAGGACGAAATGGTAGTACAGCTCTTCTACCATCAGTCATGTACCACATCTCTATGAAAGTGCTAGGAGCTTTCAGAAGCACAACAGTTTAGATTTGTTAAATAATAATAATAATAGTAATAATAATTGTAGTAGTAATAGTAGTAGTAAGAAGAAGATGATTTGGAGAGGAAAGAATTTTTCATGTAAAGAATAATTGTTCAAAATATGCAGGGAAAAGCTATCCTACACATTAGATACTGAATAGTATATATTTTGCAAGCTTTTTTAGCTGAAAAGGCCTGCATACATTTCATGTATCTGCCAAGTGCCAAAACATGTAAAATACAAGGTGTAAAACTGGGGATTTAGTCAGGGTTCCTGTGAGGTTACTGACCCTGAACAGGAACCAGAAGTTTTGTGAAACCAGCAAGTGGATTGTCTAGCTCATGTTGAAGTGTGGGATGGTGTCTGGAACCTAAAGGCTGGAAGTCTTGAACTCCATCTCCATGTTTTAACTGCGAAGGGACTGGACTCTGCCTGTGCAGAGTACCAAAAAGGCTCTGAGTCTTCAGAAAGATAATTCAGAACAGAAGTGTTGCTTACTACTGTCTGAAAGAATCCTAGAGACAATTGCTTTTTAATTTATTTTTTAGATGTCTAAAATTTTACAAGGCGAACTTTACCAGCATCTTAGCAAAATGCACTCTGACAATTCATGCAACATCCCCCAGCTCCTAGTTTTTTTCGATGTAATACCATTAGCATCATCAATAACATTCATCAAGACAGTCTGGTGGTAAGTTATGTCCATTAATATAATTCTGAACAATACTTTTAAATCAGTTAGTGTTATTTTCAGAAACCACTTTAGACATAATTTTTGGTATCAGAAATAAACTACAACATCTCCAGTGTATTGTTCTTCTGTATGCATAGCTGACTTGTCACAAGAAGTTCTATTCAATTTTACTCCATTTCAAGCTGTGATTAGGGGAGAGCCAATGAGAAACTAAATAAAGATTGTAAGCCCAGGAGTAAGAAAATAAATCTCTAGTTTAGGGTTAAATTCTGACGTGTAAGTTGAAATATAACCAATACAACTGGAAAACAACGGGGACATATTCTTGAAAAAACCCCAACAATAAAAGAGCCTCTGGTATCTTAATTTAAAACAAAAAGAGAAACAACTTAAAACTTGCCTATTTACTTGAATCAAAACAGCTGCCCCTATTGTAGCTATTTTTATTAATTTGTTTTATGCAAATAATGTCCTTGCTTTATGCATCATATTTTGCCCAGCTCTGAAAAGAACTGCGTCTGTTGTGTGTGTAGTTGTACTAACTATTCCTAAGAATCAGAGCCATTGCACACAGCAGAATTTGGCTCAGTCCTGAAACTTGTCTCAGTACAGTTTGGCATCATCTTCTACTGTCACTTATCTGCTACTGCACTTGTTCTGCAAAGATATTATCTGGCCTTTGGAGTGAAATCTGCCCAATAACACTGAAGTAATTGGTAAAATCCTATTTTCTTCCAGCAGAACACATAGCATTTTCAATTACAGAGCCTATTTACTGCCTGTTTTCTAAGCTACTTGTACTGGCTATTAGTAATATTGTGGTAGGTACACGTTTCAGTTGTGCTAGGTTTCCAAAAAGTGGTGTTTATTAAAATCTACTCTAGCTGCCAAATTACAGTGGATATTTACATACCATGAAACTAACTTAAGGACCTGTTGCCCGGGTCTAGATGTACAAAAACAAGCAGCAGTCAAGCTCAGAGTACTAATATGCATAAAGAAACCCTGGGCATTAGAGGTCTACAACCCACTTATACAGTATTTATGTTTACTTATATCTCAATATATACTATGAAATGTGGTGACACATGAGAGAGACCTTTGTATTTATTTTCATGTGCCATCTGAGTAAATGTTATGTAAACATATTTTAAAGAAACAGAACATTTCTTATTTGTAAGTTAAAATGATGTTTACAGACAGAACTGTGCAATATGAATATAACCTAAATGTCTCCTGAAAGTTTTTAAGTGCAATTTGTGCAGTCTGCCTTTTTATGACAAAAAATGATGATGACAGTAAGTTTTTTGGAGGACTGGCCACCCTGGGGAGATGTTTTGCTTCACAGCTCACCTCTGCTGCTGCAAGTGTGCCCCACAGTTCCTGACTGCCTGAACCAGGCAGGGCCAAGGAAAGAGAGGGGATGACTCTGGTACATCTGAAAAATACATTTCTTTCAAGAATCAGGAAAATTAAGCCTATGAAATGCTTTAAATTAGCCCTTTGCTTTGAAATACTGGGTATCTCAGTTCTGTCACTGCTTTTAGTGGAACAGAGGAATTAGCATGGACTCCTTCCAAAACCAGATGTGTCTGTTCTTTCCATTAAAAGTCAGTCACATATTTGCATATCGTGTAGCATATGCTTCTCATTCAGCTGTGTAGAACAATAAATTGAGGTTTTATTTTCATACGTGGCTTATATAAGAGTACAGATGTAGTTTCTGAGGTTTGTTGTGAAACAGGTATCAAATTTTTCTGTGCCTCAAGTTGAAATGGATATTTTACAATAAGGAAGGTGACTCTTCCAAGAAGAGACTCATGGTTGGCAGGCTCTAGTTTGATGAAAAGCATTGCACGGTTTTGTGGTCCACCTGAAGAATATGCTGTCTATTAAATGTTCCAAGCATACTGGTCAGAAACTGTATTTTCTTTGATTTTTTGCCCTCGCAAGCACTGCTTAGTGTCAGTTGATGTCAAAATCATCTTCATTTTACTGGCATTGTTACATTACTGTGATAGGAATAGGTAACATCAGTGGTGTGTGCACTTCCAGAATGGGCTGAGGTTCTTCTTTGCATGTGTAGCTCTCTCACATGTTTTGGGGCTGTTTGTTGCTGGCAGGATCTCTCTGGAAAAATTGTTTACTGAGTCCAAAAGAAGCAAATATGGAATAAAACCAAGTTTTGGGTTTTCTGCTGTTGCTAACATTGGCCAATATAAATCTTATAAGAACAGAGTGCATAGCTTTCGATTGAGGCGCAGCTCTGTCTTCCTGCTTCACATGACCGTATTGTTGAGACAGCATCACATTTCAGTGTTTGCCAATGGGAACATTTATAATGGATGCACGGGTTTCATGCATGAAGAGGCTGTCTTTGCAGCTTTGTCAGAGAGGGACTGGAGAGATTCATGGTGGAAAGCAAGAAGGAATTGCAAGTCAGTACATGCTGCTGCACAAACAATATTTTAGTGCAAGTATCTCTGGAGAAAATTCAAGGAGAAAATATTACTATAAAAAGATTACTCACCCTGAAGGAGACTTATTTGCCAAACAGAAATGGATGATTGAGCCATACCCACGTGCAGTGGTAAGGATTGCTATCGCTACTGTTGACAGTTTCATTTCTGTCATGCCCAGATGCCCAAGCCAAACATCACACAGAGACATAGTTCTTACAGCAATGATGTCCCTTCCAGAGTGACCAGTGGTTTCATAAAGACAGGCAGAAGGTGCTGACTTTTAGAAAAGCTGTTGATTTTTCCAACAGCCATTTCTTCATGGCACTGCATAAAATGCTAATTGCCATGACATTTGTTGAAAGCTTCAATCCTCATAAGGAAACAGGAACAACTGCTGAAGTAATTCATAGCAGCATGTTCCACTGCAGATCTGTTATCAGTGGTTTTAAAATAATGAAATTATAACAAGCAGAATGTGTCATTTTCCAGTCAGAATTAACCCTATGCAGTTTCATCTGTTTATTAAAGCACTTGAGTAGTCCCCTTGACATGCTATCTGGACCCACACTCAATATTTATTTGTATTTCTTTCAGATCTTTTATCTTTAGAATGTAGATTAAATATCTCAGAATTACTTCAGTGAGGAGAGAGTTAAGAACAAGAGTATTTCTAACTATTCAGAAAACTCCAAAATACCTTCGTAGCTCTCAACAGGTGTTCATCTGCTTGTCCATCTCTGAATTGCTTCTCTTTTGGTTTAGAGCAGATTCAGAAGCTCCCAGTTAAGCCAAGGAGGTCGTTTGCTCCACCTGTTTCCCTTACTTTTAAAGAGGATAAACAGGTTTAGTGATTCCAAGAGAGGGTTCTTGAAAAATTACCAGCACTTTCTAGCTCCTTTATCCTCCATGGAAGTTTCTCATTGAGCCCGTCTCATTTGAGCTCTGAGTTGGTATTTCCTCTTCTAAAATCTAAAACCTTTGTCATAGTAAAAACCTTCAGTGAACTCATCAGGATCCCAAACTCCACAATATTGTGATCCCTGCAGCCAAGACTATCAGTAACTGAGATATTGCAAAGCTTTTCTTGGTTTGTGAGTAACAAACCAAGCAGTGCTTCATTCCTGCTTTACACATCTGATGTTGGTAAGAAGCAGTCTTCTATGCATTCCCAAAAGGTGATGGATGATGTGCGAACTGCTGTATTGTTCTACCAACAAATGTACATTCAAGGTTCTCCATAGCGCAGAGCATCAGTCCTCCTCTTCTTTCTCTTCTTTTCTGCCTATCTCTATGAAACAGTATAGCCACCCATCATGATCCTTCAGTGATGAGAATCATTGCTCCATGTTTCAGTTATTCCTATGAGATGATAACTTTCTGACTGCATGTGGAGCTCCAGTTCCTCCTGTTTTTTTCCCCAGGCTGAATGTGCATGTATGCATACACTGCAGGTGGTTAGTCTTCTGGTTCTCATCATGGGAGGTAGCTAAGGAATATTTGTCACTGCTCTAGTTGGCCTGGTTTATCCCCAGTTTGTTGCAATGGCATGAGCACTGCCACTTTGGACCCTGTCCCCCAAGTCCTTCAGCTTAAAGCCCACCTCACCATGTTGGCCAGTCTGCTGCCAAAGATTCCCTTGTCTCTTCTAGACAAGCGGATCCCATGCCTCTCTAACAGGCTATAGTCACTGAAGAATCTTCCATTGTCGTAAAACCCAAAACCCTCATGAAGACACCAGCCACAAAGCCGGTAGCTGATTTGCATTAAACGTCTATTTCTGGCTGCACCTTTTTCTCTAACAGGTAAAATGAAAGAAAAGATAACCTGGGCAACTGTACTTCATGCTTGCACTCCCAGGGCTTTGTAGTTTTCCTTGACTTTGCCCAGGTTCCAGCTTGTGATGTCTTTCATGCCCACATGAAAGAGGAGCAACAGAAAGTAGTCTGTGATCTTGACAAGTAGTGGCACTCTCTCAGCAACACCTCAGCTCTGGGAAGTCAGCACACCTCTCACGACTCCCTGTCAGGCCAGCAGTGGGAATCTCAATGCTCCTTAACAAAGAATCAGCAACTATGAGCATTTGTCTTTTTGCAGTATCCTCTGTGTCACTGGTATATTCTATAAACAAACAAACCTTTAGTTCGAAATGATTCAGGTTTTCAGACTTGTATGGTAACTCAAAAACATAATTAACAATGAGACAGCTCCCCAATGAATTTTCTAAGCCTGGCATATTAATTTTATGGAGCATATCTGCCAAGGCAGGGGGCAGCTGTAGGCCCAGATCACGTAGGCAGTTGCCTAAGGCAGCAAACGGGAGACATGAAAATCACAGTGATAGCAGAGCAGCTCCCCCTGGCACCACCTGGTCTGTTGAGATTATACAATCTTCTCAGCCTCAATAATGAGAAAATTTATCCCACTCCCTGGCTTTGTTTTTCCTCATCCTCCTGCTGGTAGACAAAGGAGGTCTGGAAAGATCCCAGCATGGAGCCAGAGAAGAACTGCTCTTCCTTTCAACTCCCTTCTCTCAGGCAGTCATGCTACACTGGGTCAGAAAGTCCAAGCAGGTGTTTGCAATTTTAACCTCATTAATTTTGAAACACTGCTGTGAAACCTTGAGTCTGCCTGTGATAAAATCATTATATTATTATATAATTTCTGTATGACTGTACTGGTTTGGGCAAAGATAGAGTTATTTTTCTTCATATTATGGAATTGTATTTCTGGTCTGTGAGGGAAACAACGTTGGTAACTGAGGAATGCTTTAGCCATTGTTGAGCAGTGTTTGTGCAGCACAAAGATTGTTTTTCACACCTCCACACCAGCAAGTGGAGTGGGGGAGTACATGAAGCTGGGAGGGGACACGGCCAGGACAGCTGACCCCAAATGACCAAAGCGATATTCCATATTGTACATCATCATGCTCGACAATAAAACCTGGGTGAAAGAAGAGGAAAGGGGAAACATTCTGAGATACAGTGTTTTCCCAAGTAACCACCATGTGTGATGTGGCTCTGCTTTCCTGGGGATGGCTGAACACCTGCCTGCCATGGGGAAGTGGTGAATCAATTCTCGTTTTTCTTTTCATGCATACCCAGCTTTTGCTTTACCTATTAAACTGTCTTTATCTCAATGCACAGTTTTTCTCAGTTTTACCCTCCCAATTCTCTTTCCCATTCTTGGAAAGAATAAGTGGCTGAGTAGGGCTGAGCTGCTGACTGGGGTTATCCCACAATGACCACACAGAATTTAGGACTGTAGCTCCTGAACAGCAATGGATTTGGTCATTCATTTGGTTACTGTTAGTGATCCTTGTAGCTTCACATTTTCACTAGTATAAACAAGGCTTCAAATCAGCCCGGCAGCTTTTATTCCAACACATCTCAGGTTTCAGCACTGCATGCAAGTGCAAAGGGAATTTACACTGGCTAGTTCCTGCTAGTCTTTCTCTCTTTCTCTCTCCCAGTCTTTATAAGATCATTGTGAGTTGCACTAGGCAGCAGGACAGCCAAAAAGAAACCAAACACTGCAGTGGTTGGCACCCCAAACTCTTATGACCCTTATGCATCCATCCTCACAATCTAACAACTGAGAAAATCATGAGTTCCTATAAATTCGTTGGCTGTTAACTTTATGTGAGGCTTTCACAGATGATTTCCAAAAGCTCGAGCAGAGCTGATGTAGGGAACCATAATGAATTGTTATTAGGACTTGAAATGAATTATTATTAAGATTTGAAGTATAATCTCAAGTAATTTAGCAAACAATTTCAAGTATTGAATTCCTTGAAATTTTCTCCAGAGGAGAAAGGAAAATTTTAATGAGACTGAATATATGCAAGAATTATACCAGTATTTAATTTGGAAAGTTCAAATGCTTAACTGTCATTACTCCGCAGTCTGATTTTCACAGACTGTTACTTCTGTTGTTTCACATGGGGATAGTCTATTCCTTCTGAAATTAAGTATTCACAAAGACTTCTGAGGTCTGTGCTTTATACATTTTGCCACCTCTCGATTTGTTTCAACCTTCTTCTCAATTGCCTCTTTAGCAAACTCACGAGTATTTGTTGCTGGCAGAAAGGAGTCTAATTTTTCAATCCAGCTACATGGCCATCTGTGGTGTTTGCAGATTACTAGAATTTATCTTCTCCTATCCATGGAATTTCTTGATGTTTCTGAAACAGAGAATTCCCACTTTTCAGCTCTCATTACCGTGTCCCTTCCTAAGTTGAATCTGATGTAGCAACAAAGCCAACAGCAGCTGTTTTAGTTTCAAGATGCTTTAAATAAGGGGAGAATGCATATATTTGGGCTTGACTCACTATGAGGTAGCTAATTTTTTAGAAAGGTTTTACTTATATTATTTTTATTGGTCATTGTTATTTAATGATGGAAAAATTATCTTAATAAGATCAAATTTAGAAAGATTTAGAATTCAATAAGGAAGGAGTGCTGTTTCATACTATAGGAATTCTAGAAAAAAATAATTGTACAGTGATTACAATTGAAGGCAATTGCAGACCAGAACAGACTGCAAACATGCAAAAACACAGAGAGAAATTTCTTTTTTTTTCAGAAAATTAGGATTGTAAATAGTTGCTGTTTCAAGCATGACTGCTGAATCCACACACTGTACTTCACTCAGATAAGGAGATTTAGAATAAACCAGTTCCATAGCATAGGACAAAATAGAAATGTCTTCAAATTAGCTACCTCCAAGCTAGATAGAAGCAGTGAAGCAGAGTAAATGTAGCACATCACATGAACTGATTGGTTTTTCTGAGAGATTAACCATTTCTAACCTGAAGGTGAGTTGCTCCAAGGTACAGGCTGACTGAGACTGGGATTGGCAGCACCAGGCCATGTACACATGCAGCAGAAATATTGAAGAAAACTTCCTTAACTCTTCACAGGTTTAAGTAATCTAACTTTTCATTATGAAGGTAATTTTAACCTTAGTCTATCACTTTGTCAGTCATCATGAATTGCCCTTCTAAAGACAGGAATTTATAACCTTCCTTTTTATACAGGTTGCTTCCACCGTTCTAGCAGGGTTTCTAGGAGTTATATAATCACTCTACAGAATTTTAATAACCCCGCTCAGAAAGTTCTCATTGATGTGAAGGCTTTTGGGGACTTGATAATTGTTTAGCATTACAGATAACCTCATTATTTTAAGCACCTTCTCATAAACCCTACAAATGGACCAGGAAAAAGATAATGAATTTGCTTTCCAAAGATTTTGTGTAGGCTCATAGACTTAACACAACTTGTAGCAGAAAGTAATTTTCATTCATGAAGACAGTTAAAAATGAAGGTTTTGCAGTGACAATGAGATCTACTGCAGATCTTCATTGTATAGCTTGAAAATTTTCTTGTAACTTTACCTACTACAATTATGTACAAGTACAGTCTTGCTTTCACGTATCTTGTTCTGCATCATACAGAAAGGCAATTCTATCAGTCCTAAACAAGAGCAGTGCTTCGTAGGAAAGCAGTAATTTAGTTTGTGTCATCTGTATATATGTATATATGAGGATGTTAAAACACGGAATTACCTAATCTTCGCTTCCTACCCGAGAAGAGAGGTGAGACTGAAGAAGGGCTGACATAGGAAATGCAGCAATATAACTGCATGATTTTAAAAGTGTGCAAACTACTCAGTGACTGAGGACAGATCTACAGACCTACAAATCAGCTCAGTTTGGGGAAGATCTGAAAAGAATTTTAGGGAGAAATCCAATACATTCCCACCTTAAAGCATTAATCTAGTTTTCAAAGAGAGAGAGATCTAAGGAGAAGGAAAGACCTATGACTCTGAAAACAATAACACATAAGATATGATCTCTAATACATTGTATTATATCTAGATTAGAATCAGCCAGTGTACACTGCAGCAGAAATCCAAGAACTGAGCATCAAACGAGACTCTGATTAGTAGACTTCTCCTTTGACTTTGACATTTATTTGGACTTGGAATTTCACATCAAAGAAGAATGTTGCATCCTCATTGCATTCATCTTTATTCAGATATCTGAGATTAGAGTATCAGAATGTGATAAATTATTGTAAGAATTATATTAGAAGCTTCTACACATCGTTCTAAATTTTCATCAGTGATGAAATTTTCATTCCAGCTTTGACTAAAAATTCAAGATTTCGCTTATCAGGATTTCTATACCTAAGTAACTCATTAGATGTCCCTAAAAACTACTTATAACAGAGGCTAAGATGCTCACAATTTAAGTCAATTTTTACGAGGCCACTAGATGGTGCCACATATATTGTTAAACGCCTCAGAAAACAAAGTTCTGGGGAAAACCAAAAGAACCAACAAGCAAATAAGCAAGACATAATATTGCTCCATGAAAGAGCAAGGATGTGTTTAGATATTATTTCCCACAGCCTCCATCCTGTCATTTCCCTCTACTACCTCAAATTGTTCTGTTCTTTCTTCTGTGTATTGGGTAGGACTATACACTTCAGAGGAATCATCACAACAGTGTCAGCTCACTTTGGTGTGAGATCAACAGTCTTCTATTTTCTCACTGTAAATTTCTCAGTGTTAATTTCCTTAATGTCTAAAGCTATTTTGAGAAAGTAACAAGTACTTAATGGATATTGTTACTGTATATTTGGCACGTCTTATCTGCAACGAAGTTTTCCTGATCAAGTCAGCCAACATTGGCTCCTGACCAGTACTCAACTGTATAAGGCAGCAAGTCTCCTGGGGTTCATATCCACTTGAGTTTTGCAGTGGAGTAAGCTGAACTATTCAATGGGTTGTGTAGTGAGTGCTTTTTAGAAAATAATCCTGGTGGATTACTTTCCTGGCCTCTTAGGCAATTGTGTGAAAGTACAGAAAATCTATGGCATTTGAATGACACAATATGTGCTTGCATAAGGCAGCCTCATGCTACAAGTTACTGGGTTGTATTAAGTTGTCATATATGTTCCTTTCAGATCTGCCAGTTTGAACTCAGAACACAACTGCATTTGAAGAAAGGGATTGCACTTGTGCATGGCACTTAATATAGCCCACAGCTCATTGTTATCTTGTAAAACGGAGGTGGGAATTGCACATTGTGGAAATACTGAAGGTATATTGAGAGTTAATTCCGCAGTGAATATAAATTTCTACCTGTTTAGTTCAGTTTTCAAGCTGACATTTCATTGTGTGGTAGTGTCTGTGAGACCTTCTGACACATGACATCCAGCATCATCTTGAGACTACTTGAGAAGTAGCTGTATGGTTTTCGTTCTGGTCTAATTTGAATTTTGACTTTTGTTTATTTTGTTTTATGCAAAATCTGTTTTTATATACTTACTTTGGATAAAGACCAGGAAAGTCAGTGAAGCTATAAGCGGAGGAAAGCAAAAGGGATCAGTTAGATAAATTGCTGAATATTGAAAAGGCCAAAGCAATAAAAAGTAGCATTATAATTCATCAAGTATGTGAGGCATTAAAAAGTCACACAGGTTCAGTTTTCAATCAAAATTTATTGCAGACAAAAATCAAACAGAACCTGATTATTTTTTATTACAAATATGGTAGAGAAGATAATAAAATAGTATAAACCTACTGTATCCTAAAAGACTTCATGAAATTAGGCTGTTCACTTGCTGTTCTCCATCAGATTCAGTCAAGGCTGACTTTTAATGGAAGACATTCTCTGTGCTATAGAAAAGTGATGAAGGAAGTGATCATCTAGTACTGTTATTTCTAGCCCCATTCCAACACATGTTACACTATGTTGCCATAAGAAGTGCTTTTTGTTGGATTATTTTGATTGGGGATTACAGGCAGAGGAATTTCTTTTCAATATTTCAGCAATCACCAACTTAAGCAATTACATATAATTTGCATATTAATTCAGCTAGTCATATCGAAGTAATGGAATAAAGTTCTATTTCACTTAGTGATGTACAAATAGGCAGAACAAGGAAGGCCTTGACCAGAAGGCCTTACTGTTTCATTTCCATCAGAAATAACAGAGTTTTACTGCAGAAAAATAGGCCACAGCATCAGATGATATTTTCCTAGCGGATATATCTAAGTGAAAATTGAGATATTTTGCCTTAGGGATGAGACAAGACAGAAAATAATGAAGTGAGGGGACATTTCAGGAGATAAATGTACTCATAGCCCCCACCTAGATGAAATACAGGGAGGCTGCACCTTTGCCGGTGAATCATAGAACTGTAGATATATAAGTTGCACCAGGAGCTCAGAGTTTCCATTCTCTGGTTTCTAAATATATGATTGGGCATTTTCATTAAGTATAGGTGGCAATAAATTGGAGCTCAAAAATACAGACAAGGAAGTTGTATTTGCTGAAGCGGATAAATAGCTGTCAAGTGAAAGCTGTGAAGGATTGTATCAACAATAATTCAGAGACTGTTAATAACAGAAGGCAAAACTGAAATGGTCCTACATACCCAAACTAGAGAACCAGAGCATTAAAACTACATGAGCAGACAAAAAATTACTTGGTATATGTTTAAGTCATCTGAGTTATTCTTCTTCCTTAATCTCTGCTCTATCACCAATGGTGGTGAGGCATTGGCCATAATACCCATAATATTCAAACCTTGAGGTGTCTACTAGTGCAAATACATTTGTCCAAACATGTTAAAAATTCTCCTTTTCAAAGCTATATTTGAGCTTAACAATCTGTCCCATTATGTCCCATTTCTGATCAGGAATGTGAGCCAAATGGGCAAATGTCAGTCAGTGAGAAAGGACCTTCAGTCTCTGTTGCTTGACTGCTGTTGGTTCATTACCAGTGCTACTTAGTAAGTCTTAAGTGTATGAAGAAGGCAATCCTTTATTACATATACACTAAATGTTTGTATTTGTTTATAATTCCAAAATTTGAGGAAGCACAGAAAGGGAATGCCAGTTATTTTACTACTAAACCAAACTCCAGATTTGTTTTCAGTTGCAGAATCTCTTCAGCTCCCCTTTAAACAGTGTTAGGAAGACTGCAGCTGCTCCCCTCAGCCTCCTCCTTAAAAGCTCAAGAAATCCAGCTCCCTCAGCTCCTTGTCAAAGAGCATGCTTTGCATCCTCTCGTCATCTTGGTCGCCCTCCAGAGGTCTTTCTCCACCTGGTCTGTATCTTTGGTCTGAGGTCTCAGCCCGGACTGGGTGCACCAGAAGTTGCCTTCTGGGTACCAAGCAAGCAGCAGTGAGCAGCCACTTCCCTGTCCTGTTGGCTGTGATCCCTCTCTGTGCCTGGTACACAGACAGGCCTGTGGCCACAAGAGCGCACTGCTGACTCACGTTCAGCAAAAATCAGCAACATTATCCACTGAGGTTCCTTCAGTTGGATCAGAGGTGTAACTTCAGAGAAGCAGGTAACTCTCAAAGGATATGCTTATATTTTGGCCAGACCTTTCCTTACTGTAGCTGCAAGGGCAGCTGTCAAGTTTTGGCTACCAATGCGTGTGCCAGTGACTGTTTAGACTCCATGCACAGAACAGGAGCTGTAAATAAAGCCTGGTGAGTAATGTGCAGGAGAGATCCCCTGAAGCAGGCATATTTTAATTTTGGAAAAGCAAAATTATTATTAGGCATCAAACTTTTTAAAAGTGATTTTAGGGTGGTCTTGAGATTTATTGCTGTTTTGGATGCTTTTTGCATATAGGGACAGAAATTTCACAGAATCACAGAATATGCTGAGTGATTTCAGCTGCTCCTCATACCTTGATGCCCTTCACCATCTTTGTTGCTTTACTTTGGTTGCTCTCTAATAGCTTAATATCTTTCTTATATTGTGGTGCCCAAAATTGCACACAGCAGACAAGGTGAGGCCACCCCAGTGCAGAGCATAGCGGGACAATCCCCTCCCTTGCCCAGCTGGCAATGCTGTGCCTGATGCCCCCAAGGATGCAGTTGGCCCGCCTGGCTGCCAGGGCACTGCTGACTCATGTTCAGCTTGCCATCGACCAGGACCCCCAGGTCCCTTTCCGTGGCACTGATTTTACCTGGTTGGCTGTCGAGGGCCTCTAGGTCCTGATGGGGCTTGGGCCCATTGCTTGGGTGTCCCTGAGCTCAGGAACCCCCCTGTACAACTCAATCCAACTCTCAGCCCTGGACTTACCTCAGTCATCACCACTGCCACTGCCACCTCACTGACTTCTTGATTTTCTCACTAGCCGTAGAGTATACTGTAGCTTAACAAAAACACTGATATCTTAGTAGTAGGCCAAAATCCAAGAGAAGCATCCTATGGCCAAAGCCTGAGGCAGCTGTCTTGGCCAGAACCCAAAGTTCTCCATTTTCTCAGGGCCTTCTATTCATGGTCTTGCAAAGTGCCTTTTTAGAAAATCAACCCTAAACAGAGAGAAAAAATTGAGCTGAACAGATTTTCACTTGACCAGAGGTTATAAAAATGATTAAAATAGTTATTAAAGTTTAAAGCTATGTATCCAGAAAGTGAAGGTCCATTTTAAATGTCCAGTCTACTGAAATGTTCCAAATACTTAGATTTGCTACAAGTTATTCTCATTGCAAACTGACTGGTAGCTGCAAGATACTGTCCTTTGGGAGGTGACCTCTGAGTAAGAGTTAAATTTTAAGCCTGGATAGGGCCATCAAGACTCAGCCATGTGTGAAAGGATTGCACAAACAAAACCTCCTACACAAACAAAACATCCAGCTCTGTCTCCTACATTCACTGCCAGTCAACTCTACGATTTTATTTTTTTTCAGAGAATCCAAGCATGTTTCACGAATTTTCATCCTGCTGGCAGTAATGTGCCAGTTCTTTTTAGGACAAATACATTATTTTGATTAGCCTGATGCCATTCTAGAAATGCTGCTTTCTCCTGAGGCATTATGCAGTTTTGTTTATCTCAAGTGTTAAAAATGCTTGAGTGACCTTTGGCCCCTTCAAAGCCCTGGCTTTATGGCATCCTACTGAGCTTCACTGGTAAATTTAGGGAGTCAGGAAAGTATGTCTCAGGCTGCCATCTTCACACTTGTTACCTTCTCACTCTGAGCTGTCTGTTCCCCATCCAGTCTTAGGTGTTTTCCACCAGCTGACAATGGAACTATGGGTTGTTTGGGGTTTTTTTCTATCATATAGTTATTCAACTCTTATATTATTCTTATATTATTGATAATTTGTCAAATATTTATGTGCATTTTACTCCTGATCTTTATCATACTGTCAGCTAGGCCAAAAACATAATCTTTGTTGGTTTATTTCTAAACGATCTCAGGAATTTAAACCACTTTAAAATTACGACTTCCCAGATTACCATCTATTTACCCTATACTTAAACAGAAGTGAAAAAACATTTCTGCATTTTGATATTATGGTTTGCCTAAAATTGCTATAGTACTAAACAGGTTATTTTGATGTCCAAGACCTCAAGATAACTCTATGTAACAGTATGCAGTGTTGATAAGCAAGTTACTTCATTCTGAACTCCCCTTATTTACCCTCTCCAATGCAGAACACCTTCCTAGTCTTTTCTTTTGAACATCACTCATGTATGATCTCCTATATTCTGAACAGCCTTCTCTAACCTGAAAACTTCATTTCTCTTGTAATTTTATTATCTAAGCAGATCTATGTTAGAGATTTCTCCTCAGTTATTGCAAATGAGCAGCATATGCATATGTGAAAACATTTCCCATAGGTGTTTGAAGAAAATTTTAAACATAGAAGCCTAAAAACTTGAATCTAGTTGTGTGGAACCGACATGTTAGTTCTATGCATCCCCCACTCCCAGCCTTGATTAAGACAATTTGCTGGAGAAGAGATGACACAAGATGACCCAGAAGAAAAATCTGACACCTGCAATGAGTAGTTTAGCAGTTGACCCATGTGAGCTGGTGCCAAAGCAGATATCCTGCCTCTTATCGTTGGTATCTTGAGCATAAGTCTAGAATTTATGAGGTCTTGCACTGAGTGCTTCTCTACTGCTGATACTGTAAAGGTGTGAGTATCAATTTCAGGATTTTGATGAGAAGCAAACAGTGGCATAAATATTCAGCACATGCATTCAGCAAAACTTTATTAGGAATGGGAGAAAGGAATGTGGGAGTAAGCAGGTTTGGGATTACTGTGGTTAAGCAGGATAAAGCCAGTGGAGCAAATTAAATCAGTAGCTGAGATGATGACGGAGCTCAAAACAGAGAGTAAGAATAACACTGTCACAAAACCAAGCACATTTATAGTTTGAATGGGCCTTCAAAGGTCATCACTGGGTGCTGAATCACTATAGCTATGTGCATTCCTAGCAATGTCGTGCTACCATCAAAATGTAGCATCAGCCTTCTAAATTATTTTGACAGCTGATGTCATTGCAGCAGCTTGCACCTTAATTCAAAATATGACTGCAATCATATTACACCACACTGTTGATTTTTAAGTCGATGGGAATCAAATAAACTCTTCTGGTTACTGTATTACTTTCTCGCATATTCTTCTCACACTTTGGCTCCTTAACATTCAAACCTCTGCCATGTGCATATCACAACTACATTATAACACTGCAGAGGGCACTATTGGTGCATATGAGCAGCTGTTGAGCAAATCCACAATTTCATCTGCATGAAATTAGGACAGGGGATGTCCGCAAGTATGTATTTATTCATTCACCAGTGTCAGACCTATTTGGTCTATTGATGCTAAGGGCCTGGTGATGAAATCACATCTGGCCAAACATCCTTAGACATAAAGAAAATAGAAATAAGGTAAGATTCCAGTAGCCAGTTCAAAATTCTTGTATACTTAAAAACTCTTGTAAAAAAACATGGAAGAGGCAACCTCCCTCCTGCCCCCGAAACACTTGCATTTAAGTGATGGTTAAACAATTAGTTTTACATCTTGGCGCATTTTTCTCTGGGATATCTTAGGTTTTAGATGCCATCATTTGTGTGCACACATATCTATTGAAATCATGATTTCAATATTTAAATGAGAGATCAGCTTTTAAAAATTTCACTTGTGGTTTAAATAGGTATACTAAATCACCATATAGAATACCCTTGATGCACTCCCTGAAAGACATTCAAAGACAAGGTTTGCTGCTATTTGCAGATCTGTTCCTGAATAGTACTATGACTTTAGGCAAGTGAATACTTAGTTTGTGTATGACTATAAATTGAGTGTGAGTGCTAGTAAAATGATTTATGTTTCTTGGATGGACTGCTAATATTTTTAGGAAAATATTTTGGCATCTGCAGTTGTTGAAAGTTTTGCTCTTAGACTGATTTCTGTTGTGTTTAAGATAGAGAGTTTGGATGCAAAATTGGGATTTGGGCTCTTTGGAATTCACTATTCAAGTAAGTGGCCTCCTGTTTTTTCCACAGAGCATAAGTAAGCAGCCAAAGCCACAAGCATTCATCCTGGAGGCATTTTGCTGACATCAGTTCTCTGCCATACCTTCTTTCTTAATGCCCAAAGATGGCCTTTACCACAGCTATGAGAAAAAGAGTAGAAAAACATTCCCAGTAGAAAAAAGTTCTAGGAAATATCTGTTCACACTAACTCCAAAAAAGTTAGAGGATGATTTGATCAAAGGGTCTATACAGCTAGATGTACAGAATGCGTTCTCAGGCTAATCTAGAAAGGTATGAAAGATTCAGAGACTGGAAGCTCAAAACAGGTATTTTCACAGTAGGTTTATTTGCATTTTTAGAGAGGTGAACAACTAGCTACTAGAAAGACTTGTCAAGATGGCTTCTCTATCATTATATTCATGAATGTATTTACTTTTATCTCTGCAAGATATGCTCTTCTAAGGTTAGAAATTAATTCAGAGAGATTCTGTGCTCCTCTGCCAAGGTCAATCCCATATAGATTCAGATCTAGACCTAGATCTGCCATGTGATCCTAAAGGAGGGAACACAAACTATTTTACAAGCCTGTTTCCAAGCTTCTCTTTGGCTTACATAAGGCTTATTTTATACGATTGGCTCCTGACAGCCATTCATAAAACTTGCAGCATTTGCTATCCAAATAGCTGCCAGCCACTGACATTATATCCTCTAGCATATCTGCTTACATTCTGCTGTTGTCCTACTTCCAGACACCATTCATCTTTGAGCACACAGTTTCACTAGATGCATTAGTTGCTTGCCCTGCTGATATCTTCATTGAAAGCAGTCAGATATTAAAAACAGCAGCTGCCATTTAAGCAAGATATCCACGTGATTTGATACGTTAAAATACTGTAGGTCTCTCTAAATCTGCTAATCTTAAACATTGCATAAGATTGCTCACTCATTGGCTGTTCATACTGCTTTTACTGGATTACTGTAAACTGTGTAAAAATTAGTTGTCTTGAAGGAAAATTAACTGGCAGCACTAAACATGCGCATATTAACTATTTTACAGTTCTACTGTTCAAGTGCCTGAGATGATCTTTTCACAAACATTAAATCCCCATAAATCAACATATTCAAACAGGGGAGTGGACCCAGATGTTCATACCTGTTTCTGTGCCTTTCCTTCCTATTTTATCTCCCTTCCCCATCCCAATGCCACATTTATAAGACTATTACTCTAAATTTGGGGTGGGGGAGCTGACCTGGGTTAAAACTAATTCAGCACAAGACTAGATAACTGAATGGTTTCCGCAGTCTGTAGTTGCACTGTACATTTATTATGCAGCTCCTCAAACTATTACTGTGGTGTTAAGGAATAAAACAGCATAGGATTGAAAACAAGTATGAAGAGCAGTCAGAGTCTCTTTTGTTAACTGCTCAGGCTCAAAGCATTTGTGAAACTCCTTGTTTTGTGCTGCCTGAGACATCATTGCCAGGTCTGGCCTCAGCATAAGACTTAGGAATAATACAGCCGAAATATTAGATATCTTCTTACCAAGGTACCACGTCAATCAGCATTTCATACATGCAGACTGTAAGAATATTATAATCATCTTGATTCCCTGAAAACTTCAATAGAAAGTACTTCAAATTGATAGGAAAAGGCCACATGCAGCATTTTTTTTATGAAGCATATACAAATCATTATCAAGGTACTATTTCACATTCATTTTTTAATGGTGAGTAAGCAAATGAAATTTAGAATTATATGTCACTGTATTAGTTTCATTATCAGCTTCACTGGCAGTAGTATGAATATCACCATGGAAAAAGAAATGCAGTTATATCACATTGCATTTAATATAAAATATTGCTTGTCTAAAGCCCAAATTGACTGCAAGAAGAAAATTATGCTTATATCTCCTTTAAGTCTAATTTCTTTTTGAGTGGTATAGGAAATAAATTGGAATTTTGTCAGGAAGGATCCTGAATCACTGTGTTCTTTGTTGGAGGTCCTCATAACTTTATTATACTAAACACTGTTATATTACAATTTTACTTGGCAACCCTTGCACTTTTTTTTAAAGTAGGTTAAGTATGAGTCATATTGTTATAACATGATTGTATCTCATTCCAAGCTAAGATGTTGAGCTTGCAGAACACAAATGAAATCTATCTGGAAGAAACAGTAAGTCACTTATGCTAATCTTTCAGATTTAAAACTTTTTTTAAGTGCTGAAAAAAATTATTTTCGACGCATGGAAAATATCTACAGAAAGGGTAGATTCAGGGAATAAATCACAGAGCTAGATCAAATGAGATCAGAATAGTTCTATCTCTGTTGCACATAATAGCAATGAGACCTTAAAGTCCATCTGTACAGTACTTTCCATTGATTACCTATGACTGGGCAATTCATTTCGTCGAACCTCAGTTGTCTAGAAGTTAGATATCTGTTTTAAGTTATTCATCTGGATTGTATTTATCTCTTGTCAATACAGATATAAATACACCATTCAAATGGGATGAACCTTCCTTGGTTCATGGGAACTTTCTCCACTGGTAGTAGAGAAAACGTAGCTTGATCTGAATGCATCCATTTAAGCTAGGTGAGTTAAGCACTACCCTAGTAGCTCACAGGTTAATAGTTTTCTTTCTGAATGGTTTCTCTAAGAATTTCAGATGCCATTAAATTAGGAGCATGAAGTAGCACTGGAATTTAGGCTGAGTACTTTGTGTTTAGGAACCCTTAACCTCTCTTCTTTAATCCCTCCTGGTTGCAATATAGGAATGATGTATATCTACTTTTGTGTTCCGGTTTCAGCTGGGATAGATTTAATTTTCTTCCCAGTAGCTGGTAGAGTGCTGTGTTTTGGACTCAGTATGAGAATACTGTTGATAATGCACTGCTGTTTTACTTGTTGTCAAGTAATGCTTACCCTCACTCAAGGACTTGCAGGACTTTCGGTTTCCCACGCTCTGCCAGTGAGGAGCTGCTCAAGAAGCTGTGAGGAGTCATAACCAGGTCAGCTGACTGGAACTGGCCAAAGGGATATTCCATACCACAGAACATCATGCCCAGGATGTAAACTGGGAGGGACTTGGTTGGAACATGCCAACTGCTGCTCAGGCTGGGCATCAGTCAGTAAGTGGTGAGAAATTGTATTATCTATCACTTGTTTCCTCTCTATCCCTCTCCTTTTCATTACAATTATTACTGTTATTATTATTTACTTTATTTCTATTATTACTTTGTTCTTATACCAAACCAAAGATTTTACCTTTTTCTGATTCTCTGCCCCATCCCACCATGGGGCAGGAAGAGTGAACGAGGGTCTGTGTGGTCCTTAGTTGATGTCTGGGGTTAAACCATGACATTTTGTAAAACAGTTTCATTTTCCTACCTCTTTTGCAGTATGAGCCATGAATACTAAACAAATTAAAAGCTAATGTGATTTAATTGACATGGAATTTCTCAGTTATTGATTCTGCCCTGATATTGATCTCTATATGGACGCTGACACACTGTAATTATGTACATGCTTTTTGTTGCTCTAAGGCCACAAAAGCCACATACCGCATTATTAAAAATAGACTGCATTCCTATCTGATCTAATCGTGATTTTGGCTAAGACTGCAGTGCAGAATAAGTCCCCAGGTCTACATGCTCAGGATCGACATGAATATTAGTTTAAAAAAAATTAAGACAGAAATGAACATGTACTAAAAGACAAAAGCCTTGCTTCTAACTGAAATAAATCAGTTGCTTTAGCAGCTCATCCCATTGGGACACCTAAAGGGAGTAGTTCTTATTATGGAGTAATGGGCTGCAAAATTTTAGTATAATGACAGAAATTTGTTTCTGGCAGATTGACAGAATTTTGTTATTTTGGGGAAGGCTGTAGGGGTAACCATAGCATAAAAGTAAGGTCAACTCCAGTCAGACAATTTTTAGTAACTGGAAGATTGTGATGGTTGCCTGGCAACTATGGCAGATATAAACTAGCTTTTCCAGGTGACTTGGGAGACTTACGACATTTTCTCTTGCTGTATTGAAAAGATTGCCTTTTCAAAGGGTCTGGCAGTTAGAAAAGTAAATTAATCATGGTTAACTTGGCCCATGATAAATACAGAGACTGGTTGATCTGGCTTCTTCCTAGTATGTTTTTTTTCCATGTTTCCACAAAGCGTCAATATATCATCTAACTCTTGAAATTAAGAGACACAGGCTTGATTCCTTTGCTGCATTGGGTAAACCAAAAACATATGTGGGTTCAAAATATATCTCCAGCTTCTCAGCATCATCCCTTAAGCATTCTCCTCAACCTGCAGAAGCTCAACAGGTAATAGGTGGGACCCACCTTCTATTCTTATGCCAATGCTTGTACATGAATAAGAGAGCAAAGTCACCCCTTCTGATCAAGGAAGGACACTTATAAGAATGTGATTTAAATTTTAAAGCTTTTCTGTTTTGCTGGGTTACTCCCATTCTCTGGGAAATTTCTCAATACTTCCCACTATGTCATTAAAGAAGTAATTCAACTTTCAGATTGGCAAATTCAATTTTTTTTTTAACAAAGGTTGGCTCACTGTTTTGTCCCAGCCAAAGGCATGGCATACATTTTATCAGGATTCTCCATACTGAGACCTTTCTGAATAAAGTCTAAAAGTGCACAGAAGGTATTGACGGATGTCATTTGTTGTACCTAGTCACAGTTGATACTACTTTCTCTTCTGGTATGTTTTTATCCATCTGAAAAGAATCATAGAATATCCTGAGCTGGAAGGGGCCCACAGGGATCAATCAAAGTCCAACACAGGACAACCCCAAGAATCAAACCATGCCTGAGGGCATTGTCCAAATGCATGGTGCTGTGACCACTTCTGTGGGGAGCCTGTTCCAGGGCCCAGTCACCACCTCGGTGAAAAACCTTTTCTAATACCTAACCTAAACCTCCCCCAACACAGCTTCACCCATTCCCTCAGGTCCTTGCTGCCATAGGGTATCTGGTAACAACTTCACGGATGATGCAGAAATAGGTCCATGGTAAGGAATATTACTGCTGAATATCTGCTGTGCTTCGTTCCTATTCCGCCAGTGTAATCTGGATATCAGCTGTTTGAAAAAATCCTTCTAGTCTTGTTTTCTGATAGTGCATACCATTGAAACAGGTGATGCTTCACCAATCTATGGTTCTAGCTGATATTTTGCACTTCTTCTGAACCCTTCCTCTCAGGTAACTGTACGTTACAATTTCTGACATACTCTATATACCTTATGCAGGGCTCCAAAGTGTCAAATGCTTAACTGCTCATAACTGTATGGTTTAAATACCATACACCCATTCTATTTCTTTAGGAAAGTTGTGGGAAATTTTGGGGTTAATTTATTTTTATTTTGACAGTTTCTGTGAGTTTGTTGTTCTGTTTGATCATTTGGATTCCATGTAACATGGTCCACAGTCTGGTTGCAGCATTATGAATTTTACAGTATTTTATAGTAGCATTTTGCATAAGATTGTCTAGAAATGTTTGATCAAATACTGATTTCTCATTAGAAATGACATTTGACACCCCTTGCAACAGGCTCAATCCAGAATATTTAATTGAAAATCGATTACCATAAAATGGTTTATTTTCATTATGACTGAGTTCATGAAGGTTGTTGGGGGTGTTCTTTATACTGTAACCACAGAATCCTCTCATTCCTTGCCTACCCCCTCTGAAGAGTTTAGAGCCACACATAATAAATGTCTGTAGAAAGAGTAAGTTTTCAACAACAATAAACAAGTCTGTGTACTAGACTACTACTCCTTGTACATGTTTCTCCATCATTAATGAGGTGCTGTGTTTTGTAGCATTTCCCACCTATTTTACTTTACCAGTTATGTCATCAAATTTGACCATCAGTTACAGCTCATTTGCAAAGAGTGGTAGGTAAAATAGCATCTACTCGAACACCCGTATGCTATTTCACTTGTCAGTGAACAGTCTTTTTTTCCAACAGAGGTAGGATTTCCACAAGGATTTTCATTCATGCTTGTCTCATTTTGTGCTACAAATTGTCCATGTACATACTTCTTCAGAGTATTGTTCTGAATATAGTTTGTGTTAAATGTGTTGCACTAATCCATCACCTATTTTAAAGATAAGATATTTGGACAGCTGCTAAAAATCACAATACCTAGTATTATGGAATGTTAATTCCTTATACTGCCACAGATGCTACTGTTAAATAACTAATGTGTAAAAATAAAATATAAGATTAGTGAATCATATGTACCACACCCAAGGCATGGCAAGCATTTTTAAACAGTCATGTCTGTGTTGAGAAAATTTACAGAACATATTTCTGGTCACAAGAGTGTTGGCAGAATTAGAGAGCCTTGCATATGCTTACACAAACATGCTTCCCTGCAAATATTTTCACTGTAAGTCTTAAGACAACTATGCTGGGAAACTGATGCATTTGGGGACCCATCTGGGGCTGAGACAGGTAGTAAGTAGCTGGCATAAAGTTGTGAATAGCCTTCATTCAAAGCAGTAGTTCCTAAGTAGTCCATAAGTAGTAACAGATTCACACACGGCATTCATCAGACTACTGAAAATGGCAGAACAAACTCAGAATATTCAGGAACGAAAAAATTTTAGTTAAACATACTAGCACTAAATTCTTCCTCTCAAGATATGCTTCTAAATACTGCATCTAAGATACACTTAATCTATCATAGAATTAAACTTTCATTCCTGATCTCTAGTCTAAAATATGTCAAATTTTACAGTTAATTCAATACTTTACCCTTCTTTTCACATATTCCAACAAGGGTAGCTGCAGTCGTGGCGTTAGAAGAAAACATTGAGACAAGACAGGCTTAATTTGGTTGAACACAGCTCCTCTTGGACTGTGTATCTGGTTCTCTGCCTCCTGTGTTGGACATCAGGGAGCTGGCATGAAGCCGTGTCATGCTGTGAAAAAAATTATTTCCCAGTGCCACTACAGGGAACTAGGAGGTGAATGTAAGTTAACCTACACATTGACAATTAACAAAGCGCAATCCTACACAAGAGAATAAATTGCAGCATATAATGTTTAGCACTTCAGTGGAAGTTTGTGGAAAGTCATCTCAAAGACGCTTTTATCCAACGTCAGTTTTATTTCTCTAATACTTTAGCATTAAACATTCTCTTAAGGTCACTAATGTCTCATAATGAATTGCACATCTTACACCAGACTACCCAAAGAATCAAGAAAATTTTTTTGCAGTAAACTGGAAGGCTCAATTTTTTTCTCCCCTAATTTTTTTTCTTCCCATTAACTTAAAGCTACTTGTAGACCATGCAAATGTTAAGTAGGCGATATTCATTTCGAATTCTGATTAAATCAGTAATTTTCCATATATGGTTTACAGTGCAGCATTTGGGGGGAAAAAAAAGAACTAGATGAAAATAAAGTAGTGGAAACTTTAAGTGCTGAAATATACCTTAGTGCAGAAAAGAAACATTCCAGTAGAGAAAAGTTAAAAACAGATTAAGAAAACTTTAGACAAAATATGGCAATTCCTATTTCCTACTTATTCATGTAATGACTTTGCAAATCACAAAGGTAGAAAAGATTTCAAGCATAAAGAAAAATAAAAGAAAAAAGAGATTAAATTAAAAATATTAAAATGATCCTACTTAGGCACATTTGCTATATTAAATATGTCATAAAACTAAGAGGTTCCACTGATAAACTATCACAAGATGAACTTGTATCCTATGCATTCATAAAACGATAAATGGCACAGTGAAAAAGGCTGTTCTTGAGTCTCCCATTCATTGTATGGCTGACCACATGGTATAGCAGCCTATTACAACTTGTCTGAGAGTTTGCACCTGGGCTTTCTCCTGCCTGTGTGATTGTCTGTTGCAGGAACATGAAGATCTGGTGATTTTTGTCAGAAATAGCTGCTCCTGAAATGTTTCTTTACAGCTGATAATTACTGAGGAGGAGCATGATCTTGATGCTGCATATAAAACACTGACAGTGTATACCAAAAAAACATTCACACTAAACACTTTTTAGAGAGTAATCAAAAGAAATCCAAGCACAAAATACACAGAATTGGTGCTTTGGTACTTTTACCTGGAACTCAGCTATACTGATCTTGAGACAACAGTCCCTGGTCTTTCTTTTTCCAGCCTTCCATTCAGTACAGCTATCACTCAAAGTTCTCTTTATGAAGTGATCTCCCAGTCTGTCACACGGTTGATACTCTCTGCCTCTAAGAAGACAGATCTTTGCTAGTAGCTTGACAATAAAATGATATGACATTTTCTTGCAAACTCTTTTTCTAGGCCACTTAAAAGCAATATAATATTGCTGCAGTGTAGGCCTGCCTTTTTCCCAATCTAATATTTACTAGTAAAATTTGAAAAAAAAAATTATTAAAAAAATTTTAGCTGCCTATAAGCCTTGGTACACAGACTATGGTTCCAAAAACGTGATTGCTCAAATAATTTGCCAAATATTTTATGTTTCTATATGTTCTCTTAATATTTAAAAAAATTCTATAGCTTTCAGTGTCAGTGTACACATTTAGTTTCCTCCTGTAGCTATAAAAGAACTCTTCTAAGACAAGAAAAATAAGTAAAAAAGATGCCGAATGATAACTCTGACTGACCTCTCACAAACACTTCTCTTTGACTTAAGAAACAAACTGAGCAACACAATGAGGCATTAACCTAAGTATTTTGATGAAAAATACTTACTTTTAGAACAACATTCTTCATAAATAGTGTGCTTGCTTAAACCAGATGACCTAACCTTATTTAACATAGTCCTCGATATAAACTCAGTCACTTTTTGTTAACTTCAAACCTCTGGCTACACCCTCAGATTGTCTCATGACTATCTGAGAGCCTGAAGCCAGAGCCACGGAACTGACAAATATTGCCAGCACCGAGTGTCAAAGGACGCTTTTCATCTGCACACAAGGGCAAGCACCAAGGGTGCCACACATTTAGACGGAAAAATATACATCAGTAATCTGTAATCCAGTCAAAATATTTTGTACTAAGGGCATAGGTATTCTCGTGCCAAGGTGTTAAACATTTATGAAGGCTTTTAAGGAGATATGTTGATTTTCTGAATGGTTTTGGAAGTATGTGTTATCAGGATGCATCAATAGGTTTTGACTGTTTCTAGTTTAGGAAACATACTGTGCTTTTCACCCCAGATCACCTTGCAATTCTCACATTCATCCTTATGTGACATAATGCAGCTGAAACCAGCCCTGGAGCTATTATGCAATGCTAATGCCTTTTTTGTTTATAGGAATAGAAATCAGCCATTTTCTGTGAAGCCTGGTTGTTGCCACTCTGAAGTGTCCTACAAAATGGCATAGACATTTTCTCTGTTCATTCTAACAGCCCTACAGTCTCATGGAAACTCAGAAAGAAGGGCTTACCCTAGTTTATGCTGCTGATATTTCAAAACTAATTAAAATTAATGATTTTTTCTGTTATGTTCGAAGTTATATCTTCAGTACTTGGA
This sequence comes from Ifrita kowaldi, assembly GCA_013398055.1. Classification (NCBI taxonomy): domain Eukaryota; kingdom Metazoa; phylum Chordata; class Aves; order Passeriformes; family Cinclosomatidae; genus Ifrita; species Ifrita kowaldi. The sequence goes on along the minus strand of VZRS01013826.1, from coordinate 219,627 downwards.
AACAGCAATAAAACTGGTATGCAGCCTTTTTTTTTTAAATATTTTGGAATTACTATTAGAAAAGTAGCTCTTTTAGAAACATTAAAAAAATCTGTGATGATGTCAGAAATCAGAAGCCTATGGCAAGAAGAAACTATAACTAGAATTTAGTTATTTGCTCCTAGTGAAAATCAAGGGGACTTTTACCCTTGACTGCAGCAGACAGGAAGGCAGGCCTCCAACAAAATGCTTTTTTAAATCTCTATCACAGGTATCAGGGAACCTACAAGGAAGGCAAAAACAACAGCACTCTGCAGGTGAATGAGCAGGTGATTTATTTGCCTTAAAATGGAAAAAGCTACTCCTAAAACATTAATCACCAATGTTCCCTTTCTAAGGGTTGTTGGGGTGATATAATTGAACATTTTCAAGTGGCCTATCTGCTCTACTGCAGTGGAGCAGTGAGGAATAATTATTGCAATGGGCTTTCTTTCTTCAACAAGAAGTAAGCTTGCAAATAATATACTGGGAAGAATAAAAATTCCTGCTGTATTGCTGTGTCGATCTTTCATACTAAAATACTTCTTTTGTGGTCATTTTCCTAAACTAGTCTGAGTTACTGGGCTCCATCTGCTGTGTAAGTGGCATATGACTTTAGGCATGATGTGTTACTGCATCCATCTTTATGCTAAGCTGGAACATGATCCTGCATTTAGAGAATGGGGAGAGCACAGATAAAATGTCTTTTCTGACAACACAGCATTATAGAGGAGGGTATAGACTGAGAGGTTTTTTCTTCGCTGCCAATTACAGAAGAGTTCAATTCAGTCAATCAGGAGCTTCTTGGATTCTTTGAATAGGGCTTCTTTTATGCAAATTGTATCCATCTTTTCTCTAAGTTAAATTTATATCTATAATAATTTAACTAAATAATTTACTTTAAAATATTTTTGTTGTCATTTGATAGTCATTCCATTCTTTTGAACTTTGGTTTTCACATGTATACCATTTTTCAGTAGAAATTTTCAAGTTTAATACTTCATATGTCATTTGAGAGTTTTGCAAGAGAATATATGAATTTGTCCTGTGAAGTCTTCATTCATATTATACCATAGACAATGTACACAGCACTGTACAATTCCTAATTTTATGTTTTCATCATCTGCTCATTTGAACTGATCTTTTTAAGAAGGGCTTTGAGACAACATAGGGAATGGTATCTAGATGGCAAATTTTACAACAAAAGAATATTTTCTTCTTTATCCACTAATGTAATGTAAGTCTTAAAGACAAATTTTCATTATTCTCATTGCTAATGATCTGGGCAATCGTTCCCGCCTTTGGATGACACATTATCATTTTATTTTGCCTGCAGAAGTTTGGTCACAAGCAACAGAAGACTGTATTTTCTAAACTGTCATTCATTAGTCATGATTTCTAACTGACAACAGCATGAAATCTAGATGCTTTTTGGTGACTGTCATGGTTTGACTCTGGCCCGACACCAGGCATCCATGAAGAGTCATTGTCCCCAGCCACAGCTGGGCAGAGGAAAGAGAGAGAAAAAAATAAAATTAAGGCTTCATTAGTTGAGATAAGGACTGGGACAAAACACTCCAAGGGCAAAACAGGCTTAACTTAAAGTTACAAAGTGAATTTATTGCTAACAGAATCAGAGGAGGATAATGAGAAATAAAATAAGCCCTTAAAAAAACCAGTTTTTCCCCCCAGCCCCTCCCTCCTTCCCACCGACAGCACAGGGAGGAGACAGGGCATGGGGGTTTGGTCAGCTCATCACTGAGATTTCCTTCCACTGCTCCGGGAGAGGAGTCCTTCCCCTGTGAGACCGTGGGGTCCCTCCCACAGGAGACAGTTCTCGGTGAGCTTCCCCAGCGTGGGCCCACTCTCATGGGCAGCAGCCGCACCCAAAACTGCTGCATTGTGAGCCCTCCCAGGGGCACACAGCCCTCCCAAAACTGCTGCACCGTGAGTCCCTCCTACGGGCACACAGCCCTCCCAAAACTGCTGCAGTGTGAGCCCTCCCAGGGGCACACAGCCCTCCCAAAACTGCTGTGCCATGGCTCTCTCTTTCCACAGGGTGCAGTGCTCCAAGGACAGGCTGCTCCAGCCTGGAAGCAGGGCCCTCTCTCTCCACCAGGTCTCCCACTGGATCACAGCCTCCTCCAGGCATCCACCTGCTCTGGCACGGGCACCTCCCCGACGGGCTGTGGGTGGATCTCTGCATCCCCCGTGGATCTCCATGGGCTGCAGGGGGACAGCTGCCTCACCATGGTCCTCACCACGGCCTGCAGAGGAATTTCGGCTCCGGCACCTGGAGCACCTCCTGCTCCTCGTTCTTCACGGCCCTTGGTATCACTATGTTGTTTTCCCACACATGTTCTCACTTCCTCCTCTTCTCTGACTAGAAGCAAAACCTCGTGACTTTGTTTTGATTTTCTTCTTAAATATGTCATCACAGAGGCATTACCAATCTCTCTCATTGGCCCAGTTTTGGCCAGAAGCCTGTCCATCTTTAAGAGCCATCAGCCATTGGCTCTGCCGGACATGGTGGAAACTCCAGGGGATTCTCACAGGAGTCACCTTTGTGGCCCCCCTGCTGCCAAAAACCAGGCCGAGCAAAACCAATACAGTGACTTAAGTTTGCTTTAATTCTCCGAAGTCTCAAGAAGTGATAGATGTGGTCAAAGTCAAAAAAGAGTCACAGGATGGTGAGCCCACAGGATGTTAAGACATATGGGCATTCATATTATCCATCTGCTTTTAATCTAATGTTAAACTAAAGAGCAGGGGTGGTCTTTCAGGCACAGTATTCAGTTGATTCTGAAATATTGTGCAGATTAATTTTTATTGTCAGTTGATTCTTTACTGTGTTATATATAGCAGCTCTTTGGGTCAGGCTTAACGTGTTTTATAAGTTAGCAGCTCTGGAAGATTGATTACAAAAAATGCCAAATTTAGGTAGGTTGGAAGCTACATAATGAAATATTACATTGACGGGTTTACAGTTTTGCTGCTGGTAGACAAATAGCCTCTAATGTATCAGTTGCTACACTACGGTTATTGCCTATATTTCCTTGTCAAATCAAAACAACCAAAGAAAGGAGAGAACAGGGATATTGAATTATCTTTATGGTTATGTAGTAGTGTGCAGTACTTGCCTGTCCTTATGTAGGTGACAGAGATGTTATTCAGGTTCACATGGTATGTTTGCACAAATTCATCTCAGCTGCACATACTTAATAATGATAAATTTAAAAAATATTTAAGAAAAATGAGCCACTAAATACCAGAAGCATTGACTACAGGTTTAAACAGATTAAAATATGCAGTTCTGTGTATGAAATAATTTTTCTACAAACCTTGAAGACTTAATTACTCATTATAATTAGTTGAAGACTTTCTATGAAATTGAAAAAACATTTCATCATTAGACATGGACGAAGTTTTTGCTCTTTTGTGAAAAAGTTTTAATAAAATTAATTAAATGTACAATATCTCCACCATCGTGTAGTTTATACCTTACATTTCCTTCAACAAGAATATTTCCAAAGAGCTTTGTCCACTGCAAAAGGTGAAATAAATCCCGTTTGTGCAGAGGTAAGAGATCAGAGAAAATAGTGAGAAACCTGAAGAATTTAGGAACTGCAGGTAGGGCTGGGTTGCTTTGTTTGTACGAATAGTAAGGAAGGTAAATGATGTAACTGAGTTTAGAGAGAAATTACTGAGGGGAAAGTGTTTTACATAAAAAGGTCACAAACACTGCTTTGTGAGAAAGAAAATAAATCTGACCTTTTCTTTCTCAGATACTTTGGAATTGTTTTTACGAGGTCTCAGAATTCTGAATTTCTAACATATTTATTTTTTTATTATTTCTAAAGTGAAGAGAAATATTGGCATTTATCATATATCCAGGTTTTTGGATAAATCTGGTTTTGTTTCTAGCCAGAAAATTGCAATAGTTCATGGTTGGGGATGGGAGGGGTCAGGGAAGAAGACCCCTTTGGTTTTTTCCATTCCTACTAACAGGGAGGAAAGAAAAGCCAGTGATAATATTCATCTATTTTTTTGAGAGTTGTGATTTATTTACAAGTGTATCAATTCTTATTTTCTACAGGGAAATAAAATGGGAAGAAAAGCATCCCACCTTGCAGTAGCATTTTGGTCATCTGAAAAAAAGTGGAGTCAACTTGGGCCAACAGAAAAAGCCAAGAATAGTTCAGAACATGGGGAAAAAGGTAAGGACTTGCCATTACATTTTTACCTGTCATGGTCCTATTAGATAACTGGTTTAGCATTATGAGATATAAAAAGAATAATCTTTTTCTCTGAAGAAAATGAGAAATTATAAATGGTGTCAGATGACTTTTGAATAAAAATCATGTCTTTTTTCTTCAAAAATTATTTCATAATATACCATCTTTCACTGAAGAACTTTTAGCCAGTAACTGTTTATATAGTGGTGAGTTGCTTGGGTTTTTTGGGTTTTTTTGTTACCACAAGTCAGTGTAGCTGAAGCCTAAAGACTGTGACTGAGGTACGAGCCAATCTTTTTACTAGGGAGAGAAACCAGCTTTGTCTTGTCTTTTCTGCATGGGCCATATGGAGGTGTTGCTGTGCCCTCTGTAGGAGGCATACATCCCCATCCATCCATCCTTCTGCCCACGTGGAGGAGGCCATGGCAGCTCTTCTGGGGAAAGGCAGCTGGCCAAGCAGAATCATCCCCTGGGCTACATCCAGCTCCCACGACACCAGAGACCATCCCGGCCAGAGCTGCTCATGGCTGCGTTAGTTGGAGCTCTGAAAATACCATGAACCTTAGCAGAGTGCAGGAACTGGCATTTTACAGAAGCATATTCTTGTCCTAATGCTTGTTTGGAAAAACAAACAACAAACAACCCCCCCCCCCTTGTATGTTAATTCTTCTGAATTTCTTTAATTTTACGTTTCAGACTGCACAGCTCCTGTGAAAAATTGAGTAAAATTACTCAATTTTGGAGGGATTTCCTTCTACAATTATTACTAAGAATGTGTCTACTGCTTTTGGTTAATTAAGCAAACAATGCCCTTGATAGCCATTTCCTTTCACCATAGTCAAAGGCAAGATAATTAGTTAATTGCCAGAAGGGGTTGTTAACTGCTGGTAATGAACCACTTTTGAGGAAATTACTGCTACAATACCATTAGATACTGCAGGCATGCATGAAGGGAAGAAATACTGTTTTTGATATTTCTCTACTTTTTTTCCTGCAAGGAAGTTGTAGCACACATATTGTTGAGCAAGAAAACAGTTACCATTTAGAGCAAAAAAATTATCCACCTGTTAAGAATTATTCTTCATGGCAGAATTGACCTGAATGTAATGAATTTTCAATTTTTAATACAATATTACAAATCCATTAATCTTTCATCTTAGTATGTTGACCACTTGATCCAGCAGTATATAGAATAACAATACTTTGCTACTATTTACATGATCAAGTACAGTGTAATGTATTTTTATGTCACACAAGAGAATTTTAAAGAAAACCTTCATTCTAATCTACACCTGATTTTGTAAATAGATTTGGACCGTGCCTAAAGGATGGATGGTCTCATCAGAAAGATAATCACAATTCTCACTGATGACTGTTGTCAGTGGTCAGATTTAGCAGTACCTGTGGTGTGTATCTCAAAACAAACCAGAAAGCGTTAGCTTATGCTTGTATCAAGTATATACGAGTCAAAAGAGTTTTTAGAGGGCTAACTTCTGGTGTAACTACAATAAAATAGGAATTAAGCATTCAATCAAACTTTCAAGAATTTTAAAAAATCTTAATAGCACACTAAAACACATGTCAGTCTGAATAAAAATTTCCCTGTGTACTGTGTTTCAGATCTTCATACAGAAACCTATAATAAAGATTTTCAATGTGTTAAACTCAATTACACATAAGAATTATCTGTGCAGAGTAAACCCAGTGCATCACACATCATATCTCATGAAAAATAATTTTTCAGGTGTACTGTGAGTCCACAAAATTACAGGATTTCTCAAGCAGGTTCACCTATGGTTGATTGCCCAAGACCCTGTTCAGATGATTTTTTAATGTCTCCAAAATTGGCGACTTCACAACTTCTCTGGGGAACCTCTGACAGTTCTTGGCAGTTCTTGATGTTCAGACAGACCCTCCTGTGTTTCAGTTTGTGACCATTGCCTCTGGTCCTGCCACTGGATGCCACTGAAAGGGGTCTGTCTCCCTCTTCTTTACACTATCCTTTCGGGCATTTATGTACATTGATTCCTCCCGCACCTGCTCTACTGCAGGCTGAAAAGTACCACCTTACTCAGCCTTTTCTCACAGGAGAGCTGCTGCAGTCCCTTAGCCATCTTTGTGGCCTCTCACTGGACTCTCTCCAGAATGTCATTTTTTTCTTTACTGGGAAGCCCGACGCTGGACACAAGACTCTGGAAGTGGCCTCGCCTGTGCTGAGTAGAGGGACGGGAGCAGCTCACTTGACCTGCTGGCAACAACCCTCCTCATGCAGCCCAGCATAACATTTGCCTTCTTTCCTCCAAGGGCACATTGCCTGCTTGAGTTCCGCTTGGTGTCCCCAGCATCCCCAGGTCCTTTCCTGCACAGTTACTTTTCAATTACATATCCTGAACATAAGCTCGTATGAAAGTTGTCGAAAGGCAACCACGTTTATACTGTATCTGCAAACAGAAAATAGAAATCAGCAACCTCTATGGCAGCCTCCACCTCTTCTGAGTGATTCTATCTATGCAAATAATCCACACATGTCTGAGCAAGCCTTGGAAGTGAGTTTGGCTTGCCATACATATACCAGCACAGTCATCTACTACCTACTGATGTCTGGTCTGTAAAGTGTTATCATATTCTTTTACAGGAAAAGTCCCTCCTCTAGCAAAAGTATTCAAAGAGTTGAAAAAACTGCACCACCACATCAGAAGAAAGATTAGGTGAAAATTCAGTGAAATAGTACCCAGAATTATGAAGTTACTAGCAAGCTGCAACAATATAAATGAGTTTCTACAAATCAAGATATACTGCCAAGAATAGTAGTTATTTTATCCAATTTACCTCTTTATCACAAATAAATTACTCTTTATCAGTAATATTTATATTGCTATCTAGTTATATTAGATTTCTTATAGATTACATTTTAGCTAAACTTCTGGTAACATTTCCATTAGATTTGATTTGTATAGTTACTAGCTAACTGTAATTTACTGATGAATGTTCTCCGTGGATTAAAACTTAATATATAAGTTCTCAAAAGGAAAGCTTTTTAGTCACAGGGAAAAAAAAGGGGGCATATTTTTAATGATATTATTTGTCATCCTGGTTTTCTTTGATGAGTAAGTCTGAAGTAGATTTTAGCAAATAAGTATGGAGTTAAAGTCACCTGTGGTGCTCAGGCAGTACATAAGAGAAGGCACAAAAAGAAAGGTACCATATTTTATAGGTAACAGATTAACTATTAGTTTCCTACATGCCTTAAAGGACAGGAAGGACACACCAGGAAGCAGAAACTGATGTATAGAAACTCAGAAACCAAACTGTCCATAACCAGATCTCCCATTTGTGGTATATTTCAGGCTACATAGACAACACCTACTTCAGATATCTACGATCAAATACCTTAGTTCCAAGCACCTATTAAATATTGAGGAGATTCAGAGCAGTTAAGAAGAGATCTTGGACTGGCAGTGAGTACATCCCTATAATTATGTACAAGAAATGTATTGTATTTATGTACAAGAGACGAAATTGTTTCACATGATTAGTTCAGCATAGTCCCCAGCCAGCAAGGAACATAAGCAAGAACTAAAATCTCAGTATCTCAAAACACTGGCACATGCTTTCCTTAGGCCCAAGCCTTTGGAAATAGCTATTCTTGACCAATAGATTATCTCCCTACCTCTCTCACATAGCTTTGCAATGGAATTTAGACAGCACTTTAGCTCTCTAAATTTAGACTGCCACTTTAGTTCTCCAATCCAATTGCAAGACCCTCCAAAAGCCCTGCTTAGCTTCTGCTTAACCTAAAAGGCACTGAATTTGTCTCACCACCAAAATACATCAGTGAATTCTTCTAGGTGCCCATATTTCTGATGCTGGATACTGATACTCTGAACATATCCTGAAGATGCCCAGCAGCTGCAAATGTGAGCATGGAAGACTCTCAGATTAGGCATTCTCATGCTTTGCTTTTCTGTTGGGATTAATCTCATACTCATCCTTATATGCCAATAATTCTTTCAGATTTCAGATCTCCTATTGTCAGAGGAAGGGATGTCAGGTTATCTCTGAATAATTCACTTCTGGATCATTTTTTTGGTAGGTGGGAGATCTGCTTTCCAAATCAGACACACAAGTTAAGCAAGGACCTGAATCTTTTCACTGGGATGCGGTATGAAAGAGAAACATTGTTTCTGCCTGTTTTGTCAGAGAAAGGCCATTAGGAACAAGGATTAATAATTGAGATCCAACTTTCTTCTGACTACCTTAGCAATGCTGCTGTTCAGCAGCCTTTTCTTTTTCTTCATTGGTCTTTCTTACGGACTGTCTTGGTTGACTTTTTTACTATCACAATGCCTGCCTAATAATAGGACCCCGCCACTTTCTGTGTGCAAGAAATTACTAAATCTGGACTGACAATTTCACTGGAGAACAAGTACCCACCAATCAGCATTAGAAAAGTTAATACCACTTGGAAACTGGAGTTCTTGCTGCTCCATGTCCCATGTGCCTGAACTTTCAGTTCAGTACTGCCTGCTCTCAGGTTTATGTCCCTGTTTCACTGTGATAAATCGAATCCCTGCAGCAGATAAGAGGTTTGTTCCAGTCCAGTTCCATACCGAAGTCCTGCTGCTTTAAATGATACAGGATCAAATGTGGTTCAGGATCACAGTTTCCAGGACTGTCACAGAGAGAGTCTGAGCAGGTGCAGAGCAGTTTGCAAGCCCATAGCCTCAGCTACTGGCTGCTTCAGACAATTATTTTCTTTCATTTCCATTCAACATCCCTCGCACACCTGCAGCACTTAAAATATAGTTGTAAGAGGATGGAGAAAACTATTAGAGGACAAAAGGAGTTTGTTATGAGTGACCATAAATAGTGAATTAAAAAAATATTCTGCTGGCCTTAACATGCCATACAGAATATGGATTGAGCCTGGAAAATCAGCTGCAGCCAGGATTGTCTGGACAAATGGCATTCAGTTAAAGTGAAGTCCACTATATAACCTCTGTAAAAATATCAAATCAAGGATTAGCCTTATCTGAGATTTAACTTGCTTGGGATCTAAAATGGTTACTCCACAGAAGAATTCTGGATGAAATGGATAGATAATAAGATACTGGGCTGCAAATAGAAAAGAAAGAAATAAAAGTAACTTTATTAACTTCAGAGGTGCTAGGGAATATGCAGATTTTCTATTTTTAAATGAATTTCAGAGAAAAATATGTTCATTTTATTTCCATAGCTGCGAGGATAAACCCACGGTTAAGAAAAATAATAATTCCTGTTGCAGATTTCCAAGTTGTGCACTGAAAGCGAGTGACCATGAAGGGGAGCACAAATAACTGAAAGTCAAATAAGATATTTGCATAACATTAACCCATAACAGCAAATGACAAATATATTTTCAAGTGTAATTATTACAAGTCAATTTGGTTGAACAATATTTTGGGGGAAATATTATTTTAAAATAATTTTTTTATTTAGCAGTTTTCAATATTTAAAGTACCTTAGAATCTTATTTTATTTAAACTGTAATATATCCTCATAATAAAAAGAATAGCTAATCTTTTTCATTATACCTTTGACATTTTAATCACCATATAATTTTTAAAATATATTATGTTTCAGAATCTATATGCTTAGTTCCAGACCGGAAGTTAGACTGGGTTTTGATTGGTTTGTTTGGTTGTCAGGGTTTGTTTAGTGGGTCTACCAACCTTTAGATATACATAAACTGAACAAGTATTATCATATTGTTTTGCAGTTCCCAGTGAGGTAGAATAGACAAAACATATTTCAAGACAAAAACTGAAAATTCTTATGAGAGATATCTTCATTCTCTTGCTGCAGAGTTTGACGGTTTTGTTTTCATCCAGGGTTTGACAGAGTATTTTCTTTTTGATTTCATCCTGAAGAAAACAAAACGATTTTTATATTTCCATACTATGTCACGGGAGACGCTGGCAACCCAGATTGGTAAGTAATGTAGCTGACTTTAGTGCCATGCCTTAACTGAGTTAATCAAGTTGTTTTACAGTCTGGGTCGTGAACACATACTATGAAGTATGGCATTTGAATAAGTCAGTTTTTCACAATAAATATCACTATCATACGTAGCTTGTAAAATTTAGAGAAAAGGAAAAAGCAATTGAAAAAATGTCAGAGAAACATTCCAAAGATGCAATCGCTTTGTTCATTTTATATTACCTAAAGATTAAGAAGATTTATTAAATAGCTATTATTCAGTACTTCAGCATTGTCAAGTTTGATATCTAGTATTCTGTGACAATGCAGAACAAGAAAAGTAAGCTGAGTGCTGCTGGAAATGGGAGGAAACTCAGCTTTTAACCCTGGGGTGTTATATAAGAACTGCATCACTCTGCCTGTCCAAGTTCTGCTGGCATCAGCCGAAGTGCTGCAGGAGGAGCTATCTACCACCTTGATATCCCATGTAAATCCATAGCTAACAGCAACCACATCCAGAGCAAAATAGGTCTGCTGTGAAAAAAAGAAAGAATCCAAGCAGCCAAAAGTGGAAGTAGGGCAAAAGCATTTGACAGTTCATATTTAACAAACTGCATGTAGTGACTTTTTTCCTTGAAATTTAACTGGTTAGATACAGCACTCATAAATTAAATTTTTTTCCATATTTTGACCTTCCAGAAAAGTCAGTAACATTTGCAGATGACATTTTGTTAACAATACTGTTAGCCTAGATTATTTTCATTTGAATAATTACATGTGGTAAGTGTGGGAAGGTCTATCTTTCTGATTTCTAGCATGCCTATTATAGAATCACAGAATAGTTAAGAGTTGGCAGGGACCTTTTAAAGGTCACCTAGTCCCACCTCCCTGCCATGGGCAGGGACACCTTTCACTAGACCAGGTTGCTCAGTCTCCCATCCAACTTGGCCTTAAACACTTCCAGGGATGAGGTACTCACAACTTCTCTGGGGAACCTGTTCCTGTGTTTTACCATCCTTATTGTAAAAAACTTCTTCCTCATATCTTCTCTAAACCTACCCTTCTTAAATTTAAAGTCATTTCCCCTTGTCCTGTCACTCCAGGCCCTTGTAAAAAGTCCATCTCCCTCTTGTAAGCTTCCTTCAGGTAGTGGAAGGCTGCAATAAGGTCTTTACACCGCCTTTTTTTTTCCACGCTGAACAACCCATATTCTCTCAGCCTTTTCTCACAGGAGAGGTTCTCCATCCCTCTGATCATCTCTGTGTCCCTCCTCTGCACTCACTGCAGCAGGTCCATGTCCTTCCTGTGCTGGGACCCCAGAGCTGGATGCAGCACTGCAGGTGGGGTCTCAGCAGAGCAGAGGGGCAGAATCCCCTCCCTCTCCCTGCTGCCCACGCTGCTTTGGATGCAGCCCAGGACACACTTGGCTCTCTGGGCTGCCAGTACCCATGGCTGGGTCATGTCCAGCCTCTCACCCAGCAGCACCCACAAGTCCTTCTGGGCAGGGCTGCTCTCCATCTGTTCGTCCCCAACCTATGTTAATATGAGTGGTTGCCCTGACCCAGGTGCAGCACCTTGCACTTGGTCTTGTTACATCTCATGAGATTCCCATGCACCTGCTCCTTGAGTCCCTCTGGATGGCATCCTGCCTTCAGATTTGTCAGCCACACCACTAATATTTGCAGGTGTCATCTGTCATCCCTCTGTCATTAATGAAGACATTAGATAACACTGGTCCCGCTACAGATCCCTGAGGAAACCACTTGTTACTGATGTCCATTGGGACACTGGGTCGTTGACCACTACCCTCTGGTTGTGACTGTCCAACTAATTCATCATCCACCAGAGGTGAGGCTGACAGGTCAGTAGTTCCCAGGGTCCTCTTCTTTACCTTTCTAAGAGAGGGGTGCAATGTTTCCTTTTTTCCAGTCACCTGGGACTTCACCTGACTGCCATCACTTTTCAAATATCATGGAGAGTGGCTTGGCAAGCTGGTTCTCTCAAGACTCTGGGATGCAGCTCGTTGGGTGCCAAAGGTTTCTGTATATCCTCGTTCCTCAGGGGGTCACGAACCTGATCTTCCCTTACAGTGGAGGGGAGCTTGCTCTCCCAGTCCCTGTCTTGCAGTCCATCCACTTGACCCCACAGGGCTTCTCTATACTTAATCCAGCTGTTAGGTCCTAGAGAAATGTTAATATTATTTTATATGCTGTTTAATGTGTCAGTATACTTTTAAGAAAGCATCTGCATGAGTATACGGGTGTAAGAAAATATAGGAACAATAATTTGTCCAATTTGTGCAAAGCACTATTGTCTGGCATTTTTATTGCTAGGGGTTTTTTCTGTCATGCATTTCCCAACTTAAAAAAAGCAAAATGATTGGGCATGCAAAATTATACACCAAGACTTTCATTCTACTGTGAATAAGACAACATATTTGAATCTTGGAACAAATACAGTACTGACAGAAATGTATTTACATGTTAAAGCAAGAGGTTATTAAAACTGTACAGAGAAAGACACAAAGACTAGGTTTTTTAAATTGTCTAACATATAGGAAAATGGATAACAATGAAACTGAAAAAATGTTATAGTGAAAACAAAAATATCTTTGATGTTGAAAGAAAAACAACAGTTTTATTTTATTATGACTAGGAACTCATGGAGTTTGTTTACAGATCCGAGAAGATAAAAATTGTGTTAGTCCTGATCAGTATTGTAATGCTAGTATATTGTGTTGATGAGACTGAGATGGAAATTAAGTCATTAGATTGAGTGGAATGTGTTTGACTAAAACCTTGATTCACTTATGACAATACAGGCTCTAATCATTTATAATACAGTCCTGCCAAAGAGCTGTGTTGATCACTGATCTTGGATGTTTGGATTAGAGTAAATATTCAAATTATATTGGGGTGTGTGTAATTTATACTGTTTCAAGCTCCCCCCTTGGCCTCTGATCCCTAAAATATGTATCAACATACTCCATGCTGATTTTTTGCAAGGAGAAAAGCACACATTGAACCATTGCCCAGACAAAAGGTGAAATAGTGAATCTCTTCTAATCTTGCCAGTATTGTTACTGAGGAACTGCAATATAAAATTTATCACAAACTCAGTGTCTGCCAAGGAAACTCCTGTGATAATACAAAATTTTACACTAATAAAAGACAGTACAGAGGCTATAGCATCAATTTTATTTAAATATTTGAGAGTGATTAATACACAGAAAGGCAGTTTACTAATGCTTTACCCATTTGTAGATTAAACAAAGGCTCATTAGCTCACATGAGACAGTTTGGTTTTATTTTTAGCTACAGTATGGCTGGTGCAATGCCTCTTCTTTTAGCATTTTCATTTTGCATTGTCTTCAGTCCTGACATGAAAGTTAACATTAATCTGCCAACTCATTCTGATTGGATTGCTTTGGAAGTCACTCCAAAGTCACAATGGCTAAATGGGATGAAGCTGTAAGACAGAAATGCATTGCAGTTAATACCTCCGCAGTACTGAAGCTAAGCCAAGGCCAGCCCTAATTCCTGAAAGAAAACAAATCCACAGTAATCCATCCCTTAATTCTGAACAGAGTGGCATAATGCCAAAAAATATAAAACATGTATTCCTTACTAAAACACTGCATCTTATTCCACCACGGTTTCTCTTGGCCTTTTATTCATGTAGTTTGAGGTCAACGAGCAGCATACATGTGAAGGTGTTATCTGTCCTGACACTTACAGCATTCCAGTGTTCTCCCGAAATAAGAGGACTTGGAGAGAGAATGGTTGCTGAAACAAATAATTTCAGTTTTTGTTGCAACAATTAGAAGGCAAAAATTAAGATAACTCCTAATTCCCTCCTCTCAGAATTCCTCTGAGAATATTTTCAGTCATTTAATCCATCTAATGTCCGTCTGGCTAAAACTACAACTGGTATTGATTTTTCATAGTCTGGGTCAAAATTTGGTTCTGCAAAAAGCAAGGATGATCCCATTCATGTCTAATTAGTCTCAGTTTGGAGATTTTTATTAGCATGCTGGTTTTAGCCCAAACCTAGACTGTGTTACTTAGAACTTATTCTTCCCTAAAGTGCTTTTGTGATGATAACTTATTGTGACAAAAAGAACCAGTTTAGACATTTCTATCTTCATCCAAAAATGTGTCCTCATGTAGAAATAAGCCTTAAAAATATCTTACTAACATGAAATGTCCCAAAGAAACAGATAATCACGTTGGGATGAATTAGGTAGCTAGAAAGTATTTCTAGAGGTTAGGACTAATTCAGAACCCATTAGGATGCCTTTGCAATAGTCTTTTTGTAATGTAAACCTCATAAGTTATTAAAATATATTTTTTTCAACCATATGTCAAACCAAAATATGTAAAGAATTTGTTCATTACCTGCTTGGAGCTGAAAAACAATAATAAAGGGTTGAAATGCCTCACCTGTTTCAGGGTTGGCAGGCCTTGCTGTGAATGAAATCTTGGTAACTACTGTAAGGCCTTGAAGTTGCACATATCCTAAAAGTATCAAGTGTTTCAAGAAATTATTTTTAAGTTGCTTAATAGAGTACTGGAAAAAAATCTGTTTTCAAGCATTAGCTATACACATATAGAAAAAAAATATTTTTGCATACTATTCTTTAGGAATCCAGTTTGAATCCCTTTCCCTGACACCTAGTCCACTTTGTATTATTTCTGCTATCTTTGGTAAGACTGCCAGATTGTCATCATTACAGGAAAAAAAAAATCTGTGTGGCCTATAGAACTTTATATAACAGTACTTACTGCAAACATTTCAGAAGGAGTCAAAACTTGGCATGACTTGTCAAATTTGGTGCAGAAAGCTGAACAAAGCTGAGCTTTCCCCTCCCACCATGTTTTAACAACTGCGGTACGCTTGAGTTTGGTGCCATTTTCAGTACATGGCTGGATGGCTGGGGAGTGGTGCAAAACAGAAAGTAGCCACAAGCCAGTCCTTCAGTTCTATGTGATGACATGGCCAAACTTGATGAGAAAAGAAATGCAATTTCATGTACAACCTGGTATTTGAAACTGGCGTGATCTGCACATCAATACCGCACTGATGAACCTGTTTGCTGCTCTTCGTATGGCTGCAACTGCAGCTCTGTGGTAGGCACTCACCTACATACATGTATGTAAGATAAAATTCAGGCCTATTGTTAACATCTACTTTTAAATGTTGAAAACCCCAATTACCTCCAGCAAACGCTGCAAACAATTGATTCACAAGTGAGCTATAAATAATGTTCACAGCACAGAGCCCGTGCAACATACTGCTTTAGTGTTACTGAATATTCAGAACCTGCTGCCTCTGGTAGCTGTATACGTCATGCTCATGACAGGTTTAGGCTCCAGTAGCCCAGAGCCCAAGATCTGGCATGTGTTTTGGAGCTAGAGTATTTGCAGATTAGTGAATACCAGCCACAGGGCCAGGTATGATGTGGAAACTTGAAAATACGAAGTGTCTGTACTGACATTCTAAATATTACTGTAAAATAATATGAAATATATATGCTGGGAGGAGATGAGAGGAATGACTGACAAATGTTGCCAAATATAAAGCAATTTAGGCAGCTAGAGGCCCAGCCTCCATCATATGCAGGACTTCTGCTGTAGACAGATTTTTAAAGGAAAGGCTATAGGCTTGGAAAATGGATGAAACTGGGTTTAGCAAGGATGAAATTTAGCAGATGAAACTGCTAAAATGTTCATCAAAGCAAGTGTGGTAGAAGATGGGAGCCTCTCTGGAAGGGCAGCTGCATGTTCTAATCATGCTGCTTTGTCTCCCTTGAAATTAGTGAACCAGGCCTTGTGTTTTTTCCCTGTACCCTTCCCTGCAGAGTCAAAGTGCTTGGCTTGACATGGTTCTAGGACAGAAGGATCTTCCACGTATTCCAAGCCAGAACAATGTAGTAAGTGTCCAGCATGACCATCACAACAGTACAACCTTGCAGTCTGTTCCCTATTTGGCAGGAACAGAATAAGAAGAAAATTAATCACATGGGTTAAAAAAGCTACCCCAGTCTGGTGTACACAGGGGCAGCTCAGTGTCTGTTCAATGCTGCATTATCCCCCATTGCAGGGAGATTTATTTTCTTGGAGGCAGAAGCATATGAAATCATGGAGGTAAGAGTCAAGTAGTGATGTGGCTCTCTCTTTGCTAGGCTGCATCTCATATACTAAATTCCAACAGAACCTGGAGTGCTGTGGTGCTAAAATTTCAATACATAAATCAAGCTACAGACTAAATATTTCGGGTTTGAGCATTTGTTCTGAGGAATTCAACAAACAAAAGGCATAATCTTCTTCTGATTATTCTTTTTTTTTAATAGTTGCTCAGGCAAAGCTATCTTGAAGATCACTCAGAGATTGCTGTCAAAACCCAAGGTTATAGTAATTTTCACAACTCATGTGATAAATGATGTCTTTTCTATATGGGAATTAATAATTGCATATAGAAACACTGTAATCTTGAGTTACAATTGGTAAAAAATTCACTTATTGCAGTCCACAGCAAATTTTTACAATGTTTTTACTTTCTTGTGGTGCTGCAAAAATCCCTCCATAGATACTGTGGAAAATGCTGAAGCTGATTAAACAGAAATGCCACCAAATGCGTAAAGGCTTGAATTGCATTATTTTGCTCTGAATCCCAAAAACGTATAAGTGCATTCTTTTGCTACTCTGACGTAGCACCTGTAATTGAAATTCAAGGCCTGTATTCCAGACTGTGTTTGACCTCTGTAGTAAGGACAAGAAGTTTGAATGAATATAGAGTCCTGACTTGAACCTTTGCCCTCTGCCTTACCACATTCTACTCATTATTCTGTTTCAATCTGTCGTTAGCGGATTCTCCCATCAGCTTTCAAATATCTAAGCATTACATATAAAACTGTGTGTGTTCAAATAAAATTAATCTCCAATGTGCCACTTTATTTTTAGTGTACCAGTTGCTAACCGAGAAAAATAATGTTTGAGCTGTTCTTGAAGTCAGTGAAAAGCTTCAAATATTCTCCCCTGAGATTTGTCAGTTGTGGGGTTAACATTTGCAGAAGAAGATTTAAAATCTCTGCTGATTCTGGCTGGGAAAGGATTACAATACAGTCTTTTCACAGAAATACTGTAGATTGTTCATGTTCTTTTGGCTTTTCTAGGGCATGGTTGAGGACTCCTAAACCTGTTGTTTCTTACAGGATATTGAATTTTGTTAAATTATGGCTTCACCAAGGGCTTTTGAGGTATTTTTAGCAGAAGTGGAAAAAAAGAGGTTATTAAAAGGGCAACTAGCAGATGATTTGGCAGCATTACATGTAAAGCATAAACACTGTCTTCTTCCACTGTCATTTCTTGCTGTTCATGTTCCTCTAACCAAAATATGTCTGATATTTACATTGATCCATTTAATGCCGCAGAAAGGGAAGGCAAAAGAAGACCTTCTTTTTTTAAACAATCACATTTTCCTACATAAACACTTCAAAATTTGATGGCAAACAAACAAGTAGACCACTTGAGCAAATATTATAGGAATATTTTCAAACAGCTGGGATTTTAATTATAAAAACAAAGGTATTTTTTATGGTTATTCATGACATTATTTCTGCATATACCTGAAATGACTCCACATTTTTATGGTTTGTCTAATATATCCTCATATTGCAATGATTGTAATGACATACCCTCACTTAAAAGATGCCACAAAACAGTAGAAGAAAAAGACTTTTTTTCTAGAATATTAATAAGTGGTGCTTGTTATAGGAAAAAAATACTGATGTTCACCAAGGACTATCAGATACTTTGGAAAATAACCTGAAGAATACCACTTCATTTTCCTTTCACTCTTTTCTTATGAACAAACACAGGAGAAAAAAACTATAGGGCATGTATTGTAAGGTAATTATATAGAAAGCTAGAGATTTTGAGGTATTCATGTAGACTGACTGATTTTCATTTGAAAAAATCTAATTTTTATTGAGATTTTGTTTGCTAAACATGAGGAATGTGTTCTACAAGCACCTGAAATATGTAGAGTAATTCAAGTTCCTCCAGGTGATTTGGGCAAAACAACTCCATCAGACAGACTCCTCATTCCCTGAGCCTTCAGTGATATTATCTGTGTATAAGATACCACTAAATTACTATGGAGTCTTCCAGTGGTTTAGAAAACTGTGTAAGAGCATGGCAAGAGGCAGCCTCCCTGATGGTGATGTCCTTAGCACCTCAAGTGGCTGTGGTTCAGATGCAGATAAGTGGCTGAAGAGCAATGCCTGCGCAAGCTAGTTCAAAACTGCAGACACATAGAGGAGGGCTTAAAGAGGCTTGAGACTAACTGGGAAATCAATGAAAATGAAAGGATTCCAATACTATCTGACAGATTTTTTTTTCCTTTGATAAAATTACAGACTCTATTGTTTAAGAGGATGAGGATAAGCTGTGGTAAAAAATTACATAAAACCCTGTCAAAGTTTGTATCTGTCAGTTCAGTGATATCAATTAATTTAAATGCTAAGATCTGTAATGAGTGTTTTTTATCATGTAAACTGATAGATGCAAAAATTAAATTAGAACGTTATTACATAAAAGAAGGAGTTGTATTTTGGTATAAAATGGAATGAGATATTAAGCAGTATTTTGCCTAGACAAAAACGCTGTAAAACCACAGAATTATTTACTTTGAAAAAGAACTTTAATGTCATCGAGTCCAACCATTAACCTAACACTGCCAAGTTTACCAGTAAACCATGTCTATAAGTGCCACATCTATGCATCTTTTAAATACCTTCAGGAACAGTAACTCTGCCACTTCCTTGGGCAGCCTGTTTCAATGCTTCATAACCCTGTTGGTGAAAATTTTTTACCTAATATCCACTCTACACCTTCCCTGGCATACCTCGAGGCCATTTCCTCTTGTCCTGTCACTTGATACCTGGGAGCAGAGACTGATCCCCAGCTGGCTACAACCTCCTTTCAGGGAGTTGAAGAGCATCATAAGGTCTGCCCGAGAGTCCCTTACTCCAGGATAAACAATCCCAGTTCCCTCAGTCACTCCTCACAGGACTTGTCCTGTAGACACCTCATTAGCTTTGTGGCTCTACAGATTTCCTCTTGCTGTACTGAAATGCAATTTCATTTCCTATCAATAATGTTCTCTAAAGTTTTTAATATAGAATAATGGACCTAAAGAAAGTTTTCTTAATATTAATTACTGTAATAGTTACTAAATTACTATAATGAGAGAAAACTGTCATTACACTTGTATTTTCAGAATTGAAAAGATAGTGTACTTTCAGTGCTACAGAAATGTATGCTACATATTCAGGTGCTCTGAATGCTAGAAAGATTTAAAGGTAATAAAAGGAGCAGTAACAAAACATTAAGACCTGAGAAAATTGGCATTTATTAAAGCTACTTCAAGTGTTGATTTTGTTGTTGCTGAGAGCCATTCCGAAAAGGCCTATTAGATATTTGTTAGTAACAGATCACTTCCCTTAATATCCAGAATTTTCTTTGTACAGCGTTTTTATCATCTAACTCTCTGTACAAAAGTGGAGTAAAAGACTCCACATTCCTAAAGATCCCAGTGAAAAAGTCTTTTGGAAAAACATAAAAATAAAAAGCCAAGCTTGTCTGTATACCTTAATGATATACAAAACAAGAATATCCCACAACTCAAGGATTGGAGTGTAAGGTGCTGCCCCTGGGTCAGAGCAATCCCAAGGACAAACAGGCTGGGCAGAGAATGATTAAGAGCAGCCCTGCCCAGAAGGATTTGTGGGTGCTGCTGGGTGAGAGGCTGGACATGACCCAGCCATGGGCACTGGCAGCCCAGAGAGCCAAGTGTGTCCTGGGCTGCATCCAGTTCTGGGGGCCCCAACATAGGAGTGATGTGGACCTGCTGGACTCGTCCAGAGGAGAGCCACAAAGATGGTCAGAGGACAGAGCACCTCTCTAATATGGACAGACAGAGAAAGTTGGCGTTGTTCAGCCTGGAGAAGAAAAGGCTCTTTCAAGGAAGAGCTTATTGTGGCCTTCCGCTACCTAAAGGGGGCTACAAGAAAGCTAGAGACAGACATTTTAGAAGGACATGTAGGGATAGGACAAGGAAGAATGGCTTTAAACTAAAAAATTGTAGATTTAGAATAGATGTAGGGAAGAAATATGTTTTCTCTGTGGTGGGTGAGGCACTGGCACAGGTAGCCCAGAGAAGCCGTGGATGCCCCATCCCTGAATGTCTCCAAGGCCAGATTGTATTGAGCTCTGAGCAACCTGGTCTAGTGTAATTTGTCCCTGTCCATGGCAGGGGGCTTGGAACTACATAATATTTATGGTCCCTTCCAACCCAAACCATTATATGATTCTATGACTCCTGGTTTCTTGGCTTCAGGAAACTTTTTTATTATGAACAGGAAACACAGGAAACATTTATAGTTGTTTTCATCCTCTTTGTTTCTCGTTATATCCTACATGGTGGTAAACCTAGATCTGGATTCATTCCTGACACCTTAAAATCCCATATAAATCTTCTTGCTGCAGCAACAGAAGATGCCAACTATCTTTGCTGGAGATGGCATGCTGGCATCATGTGCAGCTGTCTAACCATGTAGAGGGCCAGGATTATCAGAAGTGAATAATGATTCTGTTACCCAAATGAAACCTCTCCATGTGTCAGACAGCGGGTAAAGCCATATCTTCAAAATCAATATCTAAATATGTTGGAAGGAGCATACTTAACATCTTTGGAAAATCTTATCATTTAGGACAAGGACTGCTGTTAGGCAATGACAAAGCCAGTGAGTGTTGTCTCATGATATATTGCCTTTGCCCTACAGACCTTATCCTGAGAGGAATGTTTGCAAAGATCCCCGATCAGATATTATATTTCTTGTGCCACAAAACTAATTGAAAATACATTGTGAGGTTTCATAACTTACAAGATGTTCCATTCATTCATCTTTATGAATTCAGATTCTGGAAAGAAGCATGATTCTTTCACTTATTTTGAGTGAAAAGGTTTGAAAATATATCTTTCCTTCTGTTTCAGCTCAGGACTGGTCAATTATAACTGTATGTCTCATTACCTCTCTAAAAAAAACCCAAAAAGTCAATTACTCGGTAATTTCATGAAAATCTGACTGATTTTTTTTTCAGGAACACCTTTGCATTGTGCTGTGAATGCCAAATGTGGCAACTTCAGTACAAGCAAACATGGAATCACCTGTCACTCATTTCTTCCAAGCCAATCTAAGAGACAACACATGCCAAATTATCCTCTGTGTAATGTGTAAGAAAAAAAATACACTTTGTGCTCCTAAACACTATCATTCAGATTTTTATTATGCAGGAAAAAGTGCTTTTGTAGAAATAAAACCATCACCACCACCAAAAGCCCAAATGATTCAATGTGCTCTAATGCCAAATTTTTCTGTGCAAATTCAGTATGCCAGATAGGGAAGAAAAAACCTTTAGGGAAGGAGCAGGCTATTTCATACAGAGCCTGCACTTTCACCTCACACTAAAAAATTTTCTTTCAGAAAGGAGAATTTTATATCTTAAAGAATTAGAAATGGATTCAGGAATGAGATCATGCAGTAGACCACTCTCAGTTTTCCTATAGAACTAGACTAGGAAATGTGAAATGAGTAGTTTTCACACCCAGTTACTCAACAGTTGTGGGAAAAGTCTCCACTGCTCACAGTCTTTAGCCTCTTTGTAAGACCATATGTTTTTAAACAGCACCAAGAATCTCAGGTTTTTAAAGGAGAAATAACAATCCAGGATGGCAAGTCAGCAACTCATAAGTGTTTCTGGTAAGCAAAAAGTCATATGTAATGTTATGCCTAATCTTTCAAGGTTATAATATAGTAGGACATTGATGTATTTTCCTAAGTGGACCTAGTAAATAACATTCTTATTATTAATAAGCATAGATTCTAGAAGTATATGCATGAAAATATTATACAACTAGTGATATATATTCTGAACCAGATTATTTGGAAAACAGCGCAAGTTCAGTTTTACAAAAACAGTTTTGGTAAGCTGAAAAGAATACAAGAAAACTAAATATAGAAAGGGAAAGCCACTTGTTTCAGTATTTTTAATGCTGGTCTCCTGCAGTGTACAATGGTGATTTTCTTTTCAGATGATTACTAATAAGATGGAGATTGCATGCCTCTATTTTTAAATCAAAAGGTGTAATTGTGTCCTTAAGGAATGCCACTGGGTAGTGCAAAGAAAAAGATCCCCTGTGTGCAAGGACTGTTTTGGTTTCACTATTCTTTTGAATATCGATGTTTCTTTATTAATAAATACACAGTCCAAGTTCTAGGATTGGATTAGATTAGAGGAGGGTTTAGGAAGAGATGTAGATTTATCTCCTCTTTTCACTCCGAAAAGTATTTGTATTGTTTCCTCCAGCACAGAGGACTGAAAATCTAACCATACTCATCAGCTGTGTGGGTGGTTACTGGATTTGCTGTCTGCTGACTTAACTGTTTATTTTCTTGCATCAAACTGTCTGTACATCTCCTCACTTGATGAGATGGAAGATGAGATTGATGAGATTGGAAGAAAGAAACACTGGGAATCTGCTGCTTGAAGTCATTTGGTGTCAAAGCTAGTGAGGAAGTTGCTAAAAAATAACCTGTCTTACAGAGAAAAATAGCGCAGAATCTGTCTCAGAACTGTGCAGGAGAAGTCTAAAACTCAAGATGTGCTTGTGTCACCCCCAATAGCAAATAGTAGCCCCTGAGAAGTGTGGGAGGCCTCAGGAAACTGTCACTGGATACTTAAGGAATTTACTGACCTTGAGACTGAAGAGAATACTGAGGAAGGGCAAGATGCAGAAGGTGGGTCATCAGCATTGAACTCTTTATTACGCTGTAACAGCTGTTGCTATCAGAGCAAAAACATTTCCATTCCTCTGATTCCCACTCTGAGCCTGAATGTAATCCAATGGCCTGGCCAAGGTAAATAGTGCATAGATCAGGCAGACCAGCACAGCACTTTCAGCAGAGGGCAGTTGTGTGAATACCATTGCTTTAAATGTCCACAAAAATAATTTATCTCTCTTAATTTACTATAATGATCTATTTGTTTGACTCATTATTTTTGTGAAGAAAATCTCTTGCCTTACGCCATAAAATCACCATGAAAACGTCCTCAACTTGGTGCACTACATTATATATATTGCAAAAATATTCTCCACCAGTATAAAGAAAGGCTTTAAACATGTCACTCCTTATTAATATCACAGCATTAGGAACCAAAGACAAAAGGGAGGAGGGCAAAATTGTTGTTGCTTTATTTAGAAACAAAGTACATGGGGGAAAATATGTCTCACTTGTTACAAGGCACACGGTGATGTCACATTCCACAAAGATTTTGGTGCAAGGAATTTAACAGTCTGTATCTGTTAATTTTTATAGCACTTAACACTAACTGGAGCAGAAGGAAAATACAGTATTTCCCTTTACTGCTAAATATAGGAATCCCATGGAGCCTGTAGGTAAATTCTTGTTATCTAAGGAATCGCTCATTACTCAGTCAAGTCTGCACAGGAGGACAAGGCTATCACACACTTTGAGATGCCTGATAGTGGCTGTTTAGAAAAGTCAGACCCAAGCTCATTCTTTAGATAAATTACCTCCTTCAATATGTTCCCGGGCAAACCACAGTCTGCATGTCAGCTATAGGGCAGATGGCTCTATAACAGAATGATACCTGTATGCATACTGCGCCTCCCACAGCCTCCTTTCCTTTAAAAAGAAACTTGAATGGTCAAGAAAGAAAACTGCTGCAGTGTAGTCCCAAGTTTTCCACAGTCTGTGTGGCTGGAAACTGAAGCTGCAGAAGGAGCCAGTCAGCCTGCCATGTAAGTGCAGCCAAACAATGGGAACGGAATCTCAGTGCACTGAATTATTGTGAACATAATGGCGTGCAATCTTATGTGATGTGAGTACTCTGAGGAAAGGGTATTTTATTGATTTGGATCATAAACACCTTCTGGCAATATCATGATGTTGACAATATATTCAATTCTGTACCCACATTATAATACACCCATCATATGCTTTTTTTTTAGTCAGAAGGCTACTAGTTTTTATGTAACTTTTTTGCCACACTTTTTTCGCCTTGCCAGATTTATAACAGTTATTTTTAATAGAAATGTTAAAATTGAAATAATTTTTATCCACATACGTAGCAGACATGAGAACAGAATCGACACCTTCAGATACTGATAGCTTAATTATCAGAGCTTTAAAAAAGTTATTTATTCTGATAGTTCATAAAAGAGTCTGATAGCAACTGCTGATACCAGGAAGCATGGTGTTGTTTAATGCATACACATAAACAAAACATGCAACGCAGAAAGTGCTGCTTGGTTGAAATCTGTTTCAGCTGTTTAGAAACAAAAGTATGGAGTGGTAAATAGACTATAGGGTATGATCTACTTCACTGTTTGCAGTTCATGGGTGATAGATACTCCTTAACAACCATGGAAGTTGATGGACACTTGAAACATAACACACAATTTTCACTGTGTTTTCCCTGATTTGTCAAGATTCTGCAATTAGCAAAGGTTCAGACATACATTTGAAAGCATACAGCACTATTTCTGCCTCCAGCATCTTCAAGAACATCAGAACACCATGTGACTGCAGTTATTGACTACTGGACAACATCACTTGCAGGTTATTCAAAGTGTTTCAGGAAATTTTCTGTTCTTGTGTAATTTCTAGAACCAGAAATGGTATGGTGCCATACCAAGTCTGCTGAACTTTGGGGTTATGTGCTGTAAAAAGAAGTATGATACAAACATTTTGTAAAGTAGACGGTTCAAATATTGTATCATCCTGAAAGAAAGGTGCTTCAAGGAGAAGGGATGTCCAGCTTTTGGAGCTCATTTCTTAGATGGAGGGTAACAGTTGTCAAAAGACTGGAATAGTGAGATGGACTCTGCTGAGTGTAGCTGGACAATGAATCACAGTGCTGTGGCAGGGAGATCGAGTGAATTAATTTATGGTGATCAACCAAATCACAAAGCAGAAGACTGAAAAGTTGAAGATCAGCCTGTGGTCAGTGAATACAAAGAAGGAAGCAGTGATTTCTAAGTTGTCATTTTAGTCCAGAGGATTTGGGGGTTTAATGCATTCGGTAGATACTCAAAAACAAACTGCATCTTACCCTGGACTTAACTGCATAAAGACCTATACAAATGTTTAATATTACATAGATGCTGTTGACATGTTTAAGATTTTGACAAATACATGTCTGCTTCCCACTTCTACATCAGAAACTGGGCATAAACATTGACTGACAAGCCATCTGACAATAGATTATAGACTGAACATCTGAGGATTTAAATGTCCCAAGTAAAAAATTTCCCTGTCCTCAGAAGAATTGTAGAAGTTAAACATTTCTTATTCTAATGCCTCCAAGGATTGAAATATCCAGGCTCAGTTTTCCCCAGCTGCATAACTCTTGTGTGAGTGATGATGGGCTCAGCCATCCATGCGATGCAGAGAGAGACAGTGCTCGCATTACGCTGCCACAAATGTGTTGTATCCTCATGCCTCGTGGAAGAGGGGAATTTGGTAACCAAAACTCTTCGTAGCTAAAAGCTGACTGCTTGGCAAACTACTGGTTATGCTCTTTAGATTCTTCAGTTGTGCTGAAATACTAATGGGGATACTGATTCCTACTACAGGCATTTTAGAAATGGTTTTGATGCTGGAGAAAAAAGGTGCTCAACCCTTCCCAACATTTGAAGTGCTGTGATGGTTCAATCTTTCTTCTTCACTGGGGAGGCCCAAATGCACCTTTAGTGAGTGTTACAGGTGAAGTAAAGGCATTACTGCTTTGGGGATTAACTTCTGTTAATTTGCTGATCTGGTGAGAGAGAAGAATGATAATATGCTGAAAGCACAGCTATAAGAGAGAGAAGAATGCAATCTGTTTTTCTCTCTTCATGTTAGTTTAATTTTCTCCCTTCCATTTCTACAAATAAAGCAGTAGTTTTAGTTTACATGTGTTGAAAGACTTGGTGCAATGATTTTTTAAAAGAGGGTATTTTGATACTTGTAGAAACAGTGCCTAAAAATATTTTAACATGTTATTTTCATTTTTAATTAGTACTGTTCAGTCAATCCCCATTTATTCACAGATTGAAAACTTTTTTTTCTCTATTTTTAAGGGAACCAAGAAAAATCTAAAGAAACCAAGTAAATTTGGAAAAATCTAAAATTGATCTCTGCCTTAACCTCTCCTGGTAAAGTCATGCAAAAAACATGGCCTTTGGGATAGCTACAAAGTGGAGTTCATAATTGTACCCTGATTCATATTTTTTGCCTATAAAGTTACAAAAAGGCTAAGAACATTGGCTTATATAAAAATATTGACACATGTAAATATCATATGTCTGGGATGCAGTTAAAGGAGCCTCCAAGTGAGCCATTCATTCCACTTAAAAAAATTAGTTGCTTGAGACTTGCACAAATAATTGTCCACCCCTTTCTCTTCTGCAGAGATGGACAACTAGCTTAGAAATTACACTTAATTTTCAGCAGACTAAATGTGTTACTATGGAAAAGAAAGTAGAATTAGTGTTAAGTTTTTCTTGTAAAAACTAGAAAGATTGAAGTGATCAGCATTTGAGAGGTTTCTACCCTCTTTGATGTAAATATTTTGTTATTTTTCTGCTTGTCATACTATTTCTGTCAGCTTGTTCTAGGTTTCTTCAGATTGTCTGTGAGTTCTTGGCTGCATGCTAATACAGCTCAAAATTAGGTCCCATATGGTTCTGGACAGCACCCAACACCAAAACCAGAAGGAAGGGTTACTTCTCATGGGGGAATTTAAATCTATCCCATACTCAGAAATCTAAAAGCACTCAGACTCAAAGTTCTTTTTTGTCTGGGCTCTACTTAACATCAAAAATCTAAATGTAAAATACATGACAAGAGGAAGACAATGCGGAGAGAGGAAAGAGTGAGTAGGCAGAATTCCACTCTGCAAGGCCAGGAATAGATTTGCTGCTGTTAGCAGATCTGCCACTAAACACAGCGCACAATGCCGTAAATATCACAGCATGGCACTATCTGCATCTTACAAAAGATCGCACCAGGGCAATACTGATGTGGTCTCTCTACTGTATACAGCTCCAGCGACAAAAGGCGGGAGAGTTGCCATCATGCCCATACATTTTATGCTGCAGAAAGAGTGCAAGATATTTTTACAGCTGTCTGGTTTCCCTCTTCTCCTTTAGGCGTCTTTCCTCAGGCAGCCTTCCAAATGCAAGGCCATCAAACAAGAAAAATAAACAAATAAAATAACTGCATCAGCACTGCACATACAAAACCTAGGAATTTTAAAGAAACAGGTTAGAAATACGGGGTTTGCATGGCTTGCAGTTTTAAAGGTCAGAAAGCTAAAACCTGGCAGCTAATCCCCAGTGCTCACTGACAATATCCTAAACCTGCCTTTTAATGCTTTATTCTTGAAAGGCATATAAAATAGGCAGTAATTACAAAAACGTTTGGGAAACTTGACATTCTTTGCTTATTTTCAGTTTTTCTTCAGTGATGCTTCATTCAGGATCAAGCTTTTATAATCTGTGTTTTGCAGGCACATGGAGTGAAAAAGGTTTGCAAAGCTCTTAAAAACTAACTAGATAGGACTGAAATGACAGACGTCATTGACCATGGTGAAAGCCCATTGTCATTGGCCAAATTGGTTTTAATGGAATTGGATCCAAGTAAGAATTTTAGAGGCCAAAACTAGCATTTCTCCAAGATTTACTGGGAAGTATGCATTGTTGCTATTGTCCTCTCTTCACTGCTGCCCATGACTCATCTTCTAGAGCACTGCAACTGCTGGAACTCCAGAGAAAAACGTTTCCAAAGCATTTCGTGCATGAGTGGGAGGACTGAGAGAATCCATAATGCTGCACTCTTCTGGGAACACAGGTATTGCCAGCACTAGGATTAAGATAGATGGGAATTATTAAGGCCAGCTGATTCAGTGTAGGATTTCCACTCTCATCACATCTCTGAATGGACACGTGTTCTTTTTGCATGGCTCACAAGGTTCATGCAAGGGACAGTATCACAACCCCATTTATGCTGAGGCTACTGCTGTGACTAAAGACAGGATTTTCACTAATATAAGGCAACACTAAGTTGGGGTTTTTTCCTGGAGCAACAGAAAGAACCAGTTAGGTAAATGAAGATATTTGTAAAGACTATTGGAATATAGAAGGAACCTCCTATATGAAAAGAGATGAGAAGTGGACAAAAAAAGTGAGGGAAGTAAGATAGAATGGGAAGTGGAATGGTAATAATATTAGAATAGAGGATGATTTAGTTATACACGACTAGGAATGGAGATATGTCT
This sequence comes from Ifrita kowaldi, assembly GCA_013398055.1. Classification (NCBI taxonomy): domain Eukaryota; kingdom Metazoa; phylum Chordata; class Aves; order Passeriformes; family Cinclosomatidae; genus Ifrita; species Ifrita kowaldi. The sequence continues at coordinate 191,009 of VZRS01013826.1, read as the reverse complement.
TAGGAAGGCCAGAGTAAGGGGAACACTGGCAGTTAGACACCATCACAAAAGGGAGAGAAAAATCTGGAAATTCTTTCTGGCAGGCATGAAGAGAAATCACAGAGAAAGAATGAGATGTGAAATTGGGTAGAAAAATTCAGGAAAACTAAATAATCCAGAAAGCCTTTATTATTGTTCAAGGTATCTGAGTTCTAGGTGTTAATGCTACACTGTGAATCCTACTTCGCATCTTATTTTGCTTTTCATGTCTGGTCATGTAGAATCTTGCTGGTACTCCATACTTCATTGTGGCACTGGGAAAGAAAGAACACACGTTTTGCTGCTGATCCCAACCCCACCAGTTATTCTGAATTTTGTCAGTTTTTGTATTGATGCACTGTCTTCGTGCACTGCAGTACAGCCATACCAGAAAGCTGATGGTAATATGTAGAAAATCTTTCCATAGAATTCTGCATCATATGTACCCTAAAAAATCAAGGCTTGAATGTTTCCACATAATCATATCTAACAAGGACTCTCTCATTGAGGTAAGAAAGAAAGGCAATGAGAACTCATTATTTGAGACCTGATAGAGTTTGGCATCTCTACAAGAATGACAGACTTGTTTCTCGAAGGGCAGAAGGTCATGAACAAACAGAAGATGGATTTATAAGAAGTATAGAATATATAAGAATATAATATCATGTATTTAATTCCACATGTCAGAGGAATTACGCACGTTGATCAGCCAGGAGAGAGGGGAAGAAACATAGACTTTCTGCAGAAGTATTCATCAAGTGGGAAACACAGTGGATGGTGTTGCAGAGAGATGGGGTGAGAGAACAAATATCTGAGGGAGATAAGGGGAGGAATAATGTGTGTTGGTAGATTAAAGAGTACAGACCTGATTAATTAAGTGGGACTTGCAATATTGCACAATGGCATTACTGCAGGCAAAACAGAGCAATTTCTTGACGGTTGTGATCAGCAAGTTGGGATTTTCTCAGATTTTTAACTTAAAATGTGCTATATTATTCTTGTATCAGGGAAGACAGCACAGATCACAATTGCACCATCCTCAGTAAAGTGGTAAAAGATCCAGTGCCCGAGTGTTGTGGGTTAACCCTGGCCAGAAGCTCAGCCACACAGAGTCTCTTGCTCACTCACTCCAGTGGGATAGAGGGGAGAATTGGAAAAGTGAGGACACCTGGGCGTTGAGATAGAGACAGTTTTATATGGAAAGGGAAACAAGACTTGTTTATGCAAGGAAAGAAAGGCATCAATTCACTGGCAGGCAGTTGTTCAGCCCTTTCCAAGAAAGAAGGGCTCCATCATGCATAGGAGTTTCTTGGGAAGACCAATGCTCTAACTCCAAATATCTTTCCCACCCTTCCTCTTTCTTTCCCCAGCTTTTTATTACTAAGCATGACATCATGCGGCATTGAATACTCCTTTGGTCAGCTGGGGACAGCTGTTGCAGCTTTCTTGTGAACCCCCACCCTAATTGCTGTTAGGTTGAGGGCGAGAAATCACAGAATCACAAAATGGGTTGTGTTGTAAGGGACCACAGTGGGTCATCTGGTCCAGCCTCCCTGCTCAAGCAGGGTCCTTCCAGAGCACATGGCACAGGTTTGATCCAGACAGTTCTTGAATATCTCCAGTGAGGGAGACTCCACAGCCTCTCTGGACAACCTGTTCCAGTGCATGGTCACTCTCGCAGTAAAGAAGTTCTTCCTCAGATTCTGTGCACCTGCCTCTTGTCCTGTTGTTTGGCAGCACCAAGAAGAGCTTGATGCTGTGTAAGCACTGCTCAGCAGTACAATAACTAAAACACTGCTGTGTTATCCACACTGTTTTGTTCACAAATGTGAAATATAGCAACCTACTAGCTGATATATATGAAGAAAATTGTCCTTCAGCTCTGTAAAAAAAAATAGGGCCTCTCCATGTTATCTTTTTACTACAAAATTTTGGAACTTATTGAGAATTAACTTGGCAAACAAAGCATCAGGAGAGGAAACTTAGACATCTACATATGCAAGAGAGGACTAGCAGCATTCTGCCCTTACTGTTTGAGCATGCTTTTTTTGATGATCTGTGGGGAGCTCTCTGTCACACAAATGGAGCTTCCTTTTCAGTATGGGTCTGGAACTGCCACCATCAATATTGCCAGCTCTCAGGGCAGTGATTGTCACGCAATGGGGGAAATGACTGAAGCAGAACCAACCCTTTAGCACTTCTCCCCTCTGCACTTGCCTTCAGGGATGCCTTGGATGAGCGCTCAAAGATTATATAACCTGGCAGCAGCTCTTTAGGCTGGTTTGTGAGCCTACAATATCTGCTATAGCTTGCTCTGAATAAAATGGATGTGCTTGCTCAGAGTTATTTAAATACTGCCGTCATGGATGTAGCTTCTCTCAGAAGCCAGGTATCATCAAAAGTTCACGTTTTTTTACTAATTAAAACAGTTTGCAATAATTAAATTGTATGTGTCTGTGTTTCTACTTCGAAAAGGCTAAATAGTTGGCAAGTATCCTAAAGCAGGATTAGACTGCAGACCAGCTCAGACAATGCTTCCAGGCATCGAGGATGTACTGCAGAATCAGTTTAATAAAGTCTGATTAGATTACTTTCTCCAGTCAATTTGAAGCACTGTGGCCATGGGATAAATCATCTTTTTATCTCACCACACTGCTCTTTTTCTTTGCTGAATCATATTTTAAAAGCACTAAACATATTTTTTAAATATCTATTTATTTACAGATGCAAAGAAACATAACCTCATGAATTCCCTGTTGTCCCAATGCAATTTAATATTATATCTCAGTTGAAAGGATCAACTTTGCTCACAAAGTCAGTACTCAGGTTTCCCTTCTTAATAAATCTCTTTTTCCTCTACATAAATAACCTTGTTAGTATTACAAGGAAACAGTCCTGAATCTCTTATCTTGATTTGTCAAGACAACTGCTTGTACTGAAAACAGCCATGAAGTTAGATGTTTCTGACAAATTACTAGTATAAGCAGGGTGTTGAACTCCAGAGATTTGTGTTAACATGTACATGGATCTGAATATCTTTAAACTTGATTTATTGCATGCTATATGGAACAAATAAAGAGTTGTTCAGAATGACTGACTCTAGAATTCCTTTTTTAATTTTAGTTTTAGTTTTCAATGCTTGCAGCAACAGAGATTGCATTTTGCTCATTTTCTATCTAACACCATGACTAGTCGAAGCTGTATTTAAGGATTTAACACAAAACATGCCTTCCTCTGACCTCTTCTTATGATGCTGTATTATGCCAACAGACCTTAGCAGCCAGTTCAGCTCCTTGAAAATGCATTATTCCAGTCTGGTTTGCCTTTTACCAGTCTGTGCCCAGTCAGTTTTTCAGTCTCTGATATGGTCTGGACTTTCTTATGTTGATATAAAAATTCTGTTGTATTGTGTACATTTGCATTCCATTTTCCATTAGAATAAAGAAACATTTCACCTTCTTCCAAGGTTATTATTTCTATAAAATACCATATTAAGAAATAAATATTGTTCCCCATGGGCTCTGGAATAACATCCAGTAAAAATACTTGTAGTAGTTGGAGGTGATAGGAATATACAGTGTCCAAACCAGAGGCCATCTTCTATATCAAGGACCAACCCTATGAAATGCTGCTTAAATTTCTGTCTCATTGTTAACTTCCGAACAAGGATTTTCAGTGGTTTGCAGGCTCATTCACGTGAAATGGCCTAGGATGAGCTTAAAAAAAGAATTTTAAATTTGCATTATAATTCTCTACTGTCACAAAAATGACTACTTGTGATTATCATCTTAATACATTAAGCTGATAATTTAAAACAGATTATGCCTGTGTGGTCTGTCCATACGTTCTTGTGTTCATACCTTCTTTTAGTTTATTTTCTTCTAACTTAATTAACATATAATTTCCCTCAAATTACATTTATGCACTGTTTTCAAATAGGTGAGCAACATATGGAAAGAGAAATGAGGGGAAAAGAAAGAGAAGCAAAAGCTTTCCCTCATATTTTCTGGGGAGTCCTCAAGTACTACACAAGGAGGCCTGACACATCCTGTTAGGTTGCTGCTAAAAATTTAAAAAAAAATCAGACTGCAGCACTCATGTGTTGGCTTTTTTAATATGCTTTTTTCAAGTTTCTCACTTGGCACTAGCTACCATTAATAGCTGGTGCACAGTAAATAAAAGATAGATCTCAAGCTTCTACAGAGATGCAACAACCCAGACGTATATATAGTTTGAAAGCCTGAGATGTCTAGTCTGGCAAACCATGTTTCCTTAATTTCCTTTGAGAAATTCATTCTCCTGTGAAACCTTACAAAAATTGGACACTGATGCACTTCGAAGCCAGGATTGGTGGGGCTCATCTAATTGCTAGTGAAATGTTACTAGATGCTGTTAAAACTTGGTTAAACCTTACAAACCAACTCACTCAGCAAAACAAGTTAAAATAATCTGGACAGGAGCCAGAAGAGATGAGACAGGATTATTTAAATCTAATATGTGTTAGAATACAGCTTAAGTCCTCTGACCCTAATCACTTTCCGCCAGAGTACATCAAATTAGGATCCTGGGACAATTTACGTAGGAGTCTGAGTAAATGTACTAGCTCTGCCCTACGGAAGAATTTATGGAAAATTGTTCCATGAAAAAACATGGATAGCCTCATATTAGTTCCAGAGGCTATCTATATGTATGAGAAAGCGCAGCATAAAAACTGCAGCACTGGTTCTGATCCTGAAGTATAAATACAGTGAATGATGAGTGAGATGTGCTGCACCTTCAACAGCCTCTGATGCTGCTCTTTTTCACATTACCTCATAAAGTTAACTTTGTGTAATAACAATTACTGTAAAGTTTGCAGGCTTTCATTTTCTTTAAGCATTTTCTTAGAGTTCTGTTTGCTTTCAAAACTGCCTTTCTCAGCTAATGGCCTGGAAAAAGCTGAGGTGGGCTTGGATAACAGGATCCTCTCTGCTGTAAAGTTTGCAGGCTTTCATTTTCTTTAAGCATTTTCTTAGAGTTCTGTTTGCTTTCAAAACTGCCTTTCTCAGCTAATGGCCTGGAAAAAGCTGAGGTGGGCTTGGATAACAGGATCCTCTCTGCTGTGCATTGTTAGAGAAATGTCAATCAGGTCATGGTAATGACATTGCTTTAATGAGGGAATTGAAATTCTTGGGAGAATTCTGACATGGCAATACTCGGAAGTGCTTTGGACCTCTCCAATTGCCTCTGCTACTCTAAATAAATGGGGTGCCTTGGAGTAACTAGACAAGATCGTTAGTGCTGACACCTGGGGTTTTTTATTTGGCATGGATGCATTTATTCATGTTTGTTCTTGATGGGGGTTATTAGATGGGTTGGAGGCAAAGTAAGATATATGTCAATTTTTTCACTTTGCTTTACGTGATTTTCCAGTTTTTCATTATTGCCTTTATTTTTCTTGGGGTGTTCAGACTTACACAGTTCTCAAAGCAGGACTGTGAGCAGCTTGCCATCAAACCACTTGCAAAGAACCACATTTCTGATCATTTAGTCATATAGGTGTAAATAAATAGTCTTCAACATTCTACTGTGTTTAAGTCATGGAAAACTAGTCAGGCAAGTAAGCAATTAGATTTACAGGGATAGTTCCTTAGGTACCTCCTAGCTGCTTTTTGCTTCTTCTGTGTCACAGGAGTCAATGCAGCTAGCTTCTTCCAATTTAGGAATATTCTATGAAGCATACAAAAAATAGAAGACCAGTTGGAATAGCTATTACCTGGATATAATATATCTCTTTAAGATTTACAATGTATAGTTAAAAAAAAAAAAGGCGTAGGAAGATTTGTGATCTATTTTGATACTGATTGAAAGAATACAAGATGATTTTTCTGAGCAATGAGTTCAAAAAGCAATATATGTTTAGAAGACTAACATGTATACAGTGGTGCTATTTTAAACCAGCAGCAACCAAATGTCTCTGCAGTCTTTGACTTTCTGAATAAGATGAAGTTGCTCATCTCTGACAAGCTTTTAAAAAACAACTGCAGATGTGACAGTCTGTTTTGTAATCAACATTTTCTGTTATTTTGTCTGAGTGAAATCTCTTGCAGGGTAACAGAACTATGGAAGCATTTCTGCACTCAAAACAGAAAGCCAAGAAACTCCTGGCTTTTTGCCAGAACTGAAGCATTCTAGAAAGAATTTCACCTGAGATACTGCAGTGGCAGCATTTACTTTCATGAATGAGTGCTAGTATTTCCACTTAGGAAGCAATTTCCATGAGCCTGTACATTAAGGACTTTTAAAAAGGTTCCTTATCCCCTCACAAAATCCTTGCATTTCTCAATAATTAACGTAACACATTTCTCAATGATCTAAATAATATACTAGAGATGAACAAATCATTTGATCATAAGGCCACATATTAATTTTCATTTATAGTCTCACAAGGGACAAAAATGTTTACCCTAATCAGTATCTCCTATTGTTCAGCAGGTCTTGCTATGCATCAGTGAGGCTGTGACTTTAAACTGTCTCTAGATCCAAATTCATATTTATTTTGAGGCTTAGACTAGAATCCATACCAGAATCAGACATAGTACCATGACAGTGAATGTAATTAACATCAATCATCTGTTTCAGATACCTGTCGCATTTCAATACAACTCCTCTTCTGGAAGCAAGAAGTCCAAGTCCTTCACAGACAATGAAAGCAAAGTTTGGCTAAATGCAATTCAGACCTGTTACTAACCACATAAAGCTGACGAATTTTCTGCTGCAGTGGTTGCTACAGCTCATCTCCAGCCGCGTAGGTAATTCTTCTAGCAACTGCAAAAATAATACTACAAAGCTTGCTGTGTTCCCTTTACAGAACTGAGTAAAGGCCCATTGGACTATGGTTTTTACCTATCGTCTTCTCCACATCTAGATTTATACCTAAAGCAGGTAATGAACTGTACGACAAAAACGGTTCTCATAGGAAATAATTGTTACATTGTAGAAAGCTGCAGTGTTTAATGGGGAACTTCTCAAATCTAAAATGACCACATTCAAGAGATGTCTTTAACAGCCAAGGTGTCAGGACACCAGTCGGTCTCAGCTGCTAAATTAATTTCCGTCTACAGTAGCCCCAGAAGATACCCAAACCAGGAATTTATAGCTTTTGCTCTTTCTTCCTTTCCCTTTCAGAATTAATTCTTTGTAATTAATTCCGAACAGAATAGGTCCAGATAGACTGGCTTAGGTTTACTGACTCTGTTGTGATGGCCTTTCTTATGTCTCTGGTTTCTGTTTCAAAACTTCAATCCTGTTCTTCCTCTTCTGTCTTCTCCCCATCTGTGTAACTAGCTTTATTCACAACTTTATCCTCTTTCAGGCATGTATGGATGTTACTTTCACTTATTACAAGTTTCACAGTTCTTTGCTGACTGCTAAGTGTCTCCTTTGAAGTTCTGCCTTAAGTAGTTAAAACGTTTTAGGGGGGACTTCAAAGCTCAAGGTTCTGTTTACACATGGATGAGCAGAACTGGGGCCCAGTCTTACCTGATAATTATATATGGCATCACTGGGAAGGAACATCTGTAGCTGTGTTGAGGATGTGCCTCTACTTTCATTGTTTCTTATATTTTGAAAGCCTAATTTCTTTCTAATGGCAAAATCCTCACCCAATAATTGAATTGCAGTTATTTAAATAAAGGAATAGATAAGACTTTTATGCAGGAAATGAAACTTTTTTCATCCTGTTAATTCCTTGTATTTCTCTGACTTAGTAGATCAGTTGTTTTAAATCTAAACTCCCCACTGTCCATAAAGTCATCTTGGATGAATAAAAAAGTCAAAACAGACATTGTACCTTAAAATAGCAAATTGTCACAGCTGGAAAACGTTTGTTGCTTCTCCTCAGCAGTGTGAAAAGAGAAAGAGAGAGAAAATCATCAGTCTGCTTATTCAAGATGCTAGTAATCTCAACCCTGCTGCTGTCAGTCTGTCCCTTCCTCCAGTCAGAGTGACTGGCAGTCATAAACACATATTCTTGCCTTTCAAAAGTCATATCTAGGCACCCTGGCAAGAACTGCTTGCTGACAGGTAGAAATTATCCAAGGATGTGATGTATTTATCATGCTATGCACTTTGTGCTAGGCGTGAACACTCTCAAGACAAAAAGTGGAGTAGCTATATTCTGGGAGACTCATTACTCATGTCAGAAGCTGAACCTTAATTCTGCATCTTTGAATTTTTGCTATTTAATTGAAAACTATTTTTCACAATTGTTTAATGTTTTTAAAAATCAGGGAAATCAACTGTAAGCACAATGCATTTGAAAATGAATATGTGGTTATTGACATGGTATATAAACTTAGCTTTGGTGTACCTTAGGGTTATAAGCAGGGATTAGAAATAAGCAAGTGTGCAGTGACATGAACAAAGACTGCCACAACAGCCCCTGTAGGACCATGCTACTTTGGTAAGACAAAACCTCTCAAAAGTAGGTATAATAACATTGCACTAGTGTTTCTTAGCTGGAACTCTCACATTTTTAACAGGATACTCTGTAGATGCCAGATAAACAGCTCTGTTTACTGGCTGAGGAGATGCAGGCAGTGGAGAAGCAGGCAACAGATAAAGAGTGCACACCTTTTTAGCCAATCACTTTCACTAATGCATGGTATGTTTAAGAAATCCTTTTACCATAAGCTTGCTTGACACAACCTTAAGACTTATTACTAATCCCTCTAAAGGATTTTTTTTTCTTGATTGTCTAACGAAAGAACTCAAGTTAAGTGTACTGAGCAAATTCAAAAATGAGGCAGGCTGAGGGAAGCAAGCCAGAAAATCACTGATGAAATACAGGGGCTCAAGAGACTTTCAAGTGGGATGATTCACAAGGGTAGGGGAAATGGTTGTTTAAAGCATAAGAATAAAGACTGGTTATGCAACTCCATGTTTTATTGCCCAAATGCAGCTATAACACCATCTGCTCATAGTACTCTTTCTGCACTTTGGGAGAGGACTACCTCTGTCTCCCAAGGAACTGGCCTGTGTCCTCCAGTTCCAAAGGTAAATTTCCACTTCTTTTTTTAGCTGAGCTACATGGATTTGGCTGTTTGAGAAGCTTCCACATCCAGAGAACTGAGAACCATATTCTATATTGAATACAACATTTTTACTACTGACTGACATATTCCAGCACCACTTCCAGCATCATCAATAGAAAATGTTCTTCCTTTGTACTAATTCAAAAACATTCAAGCTACCATAAAAGAGTAAATTTGTGGTGGGTTGACCTTGGCTGGATGCCAGGTGCCCACTAAAGCTACTCTATCACTCCCCTCCTCAGGTGGATAGGGAAGAGAAAACATAACAAAAGGCTCAAGAGTTGAGATAACGACAGGGAGAGATCACTCACCAATTACCATCAAGGGTATAACAGACTTAGAGAAATTAGTTGAATTTATTACCAAGCAAAATCAGAACAAGATTATGGGAAATGGGGAATGGTGGTTACAGTCAGTTCTTTGCACGTTGTTTCTGCTGCTGCTTCCTCCTGAGGAAGAGGAGTCCTTTGCCTGCTCCAGTGAGTGGCGAAGGACAGGAAAGTCTCCCACAGGAGACTTTCGTCCACAAACTTCTCCAGCTGTATCCTTCCCATGGGCTGCAGTTCTGCATGAACTGCTCCAGCCTGGGTACATTTCCATGGGGTGCAGTCCTTCAAGAACAGGCTGCTCCAGCATGGGCCCCCCCGCAAAGTCACAAGCCCTACCCTGTCCAGCATGGGTTCATCTCCCCACAAGTCCACAGGTCCTGCCAGGAGCCTGATTCAGCATGGGCTTACCATGTGGTCACAGCCTCCTTCAGGAATCCACCCTCTCTGGCATGGGGTTCCTGCAAGTGGATCTCTGCTTCCCCATGAACTCCCATGTGCTGCAGTGGTACATCCTGCCTCACCGTGGTCTGCACCACGGGTTGCAGGGGAATCTCAGCTCCAGCAGCTGAACCACCTTCTCCTCCTCCTCCTCCACTGACCTTGCTGTCTGCAGAGTTGTTTATCTCACATATTCTCACTCCTGTCTTCTCTGGCCACAATTTCTTCTGCACAATAACTTTTCATCCTTCTGGAATATGTCCTCAAAGAGATGTTAACTGCTATTTCTGATGGGGTCAGCCTAAGCCACTGTCAGGTCCGTCTTGGAACCTTGGGCTGGCATTGGCTCTGTCCAACATAGGGGATGCTCCTAGCAAAGCAAAGAAACCACCCTTGTAGCCTCCCCCACAACAAAACCTGGCCACACAAACCAAATACAAAATTATTGATGGTTAATTAAGGATGTGGGTTTGCAATACCACTAGCAAGGTAAAGCTATGACTAAATAAAGGAGGTCAAAATTTTGAGATTAGGCATGGTGATTCAAGTGAGGAAATGGTCAAATCAGGGCAGTAGGAGTTTACAACTCCAGGCTGTAAAGCTCGCTTTTGTGGAAGTATGGGTTGATAAGGTTTGGCCACTACATGATAGAGCAGTGAAAAAAATTGTCAAGACAAGTTCTAAAAGGGTAGGCTGTGTCTGAAAATGTGCCACAGAAGTTAATGAACAATATTCAAAGAGACACTCTAGAAAGATGATTTCAATATTTGTTGTAGACTCAAGATTTCAAGGTTAACAAAAACCACAATGGCTTTTGTCTTGCTTTTAGAGACTGCCTGAAAGGAAAACCTGTAGTTAAGTTTAGATAATAATAACCAAGATGAGTTTGCTGAAAGCAATGAAGGCTGCACAAAGTGCAACACACTAGAACTACAAAAAAAAAATCACTCTGGCAATAAGGAACACTGAAAAAATGGCCACAATTACTCCTATTCAAAAACTTAAGGATTAATTTGTAATTTCTTCTATCCTCTCAGATGCATGTTGTACACCATTGCTAAGTTATTTTATACTTCTTTCAGGCACTTCTCTTTGTGTCAGGCTTAAACGCATTTGCCGTTTGTGATTTGTCTTTCTCTCCATACTCTATCACAAGGGACAGGGAATTTAGAGGTACAGAGATTTTTGTGAGGTTTTTTTTAAGGGAGGAACATTTTTCAAAAACAACAACAACAAATATTTACTTCCTATCTTTTCTCCACTTCTATTGACATATCCTATAGAAACAGGAGGAGTATAGTTTTTCAGGACACACAACTTGAGGAAAGCTGTGGTACCAGGAGCACCACATAAATGTGGAATTTTTTTTTTTTTGTAAGAAACCTTCTGGAGAGACTGTAACTGACATGCTGGTTAAATCTAAATGTAGAAAAGGGCAATAGCAGGCAATGAGGTTAAGCAGAGATCTAAAGATTAGTGGAAGCAATAAACAGAAGGCTTTTAAAAATGAAAAAAATATTGAGAGTCTGGGAAGGAGAAAGATGTAGGAACTAAAAAGTACAGAAAACTAAAAGGTGTATTGCAAATTGAGCTACAGATAATACTCCAGCACATATTTGTACGTCATCAGAATACTTATTTTAATGTAAATAACAATAAAAGGCTCAAGAACTGGTAGCTGATGAAGTAGGGAAAATAAATATAGCTAGTTTCACAAAGTAATATGTTTGCTGAAGTAATTTTTGTATTTAGAAAGACAAATATATTTAGTAATAAAAGAGATCAGCCTGAAGAGAATAGAGAAGGCTAATGCAGAATGATAATATGTAACTGATATTATAAAAATACTATTGAAAAATAGTTTTATGATGTTTAAGTAAAGCTCAGAAGTTTGATGTTTCACAGAAGATTTAAATGAAGGAAAATGAGGCTTAAAACATATTTATACCTTTAGTTTCTTGTTTGTGCTGGGTTTTTTCCTCTTCTAGATTATCTTGGGTTTGAGCAATTTTTTAATTCAGCAGTTTAGTATTCTTAAAAATACAGTTTACTCAAAATGAAAAACATTTAAGAGATCATGATTTTTCTTTGGAGTGCTTTTTTTTAGGCTACGGAACCAAATTTGCAGTCATTTATATGGTTGCAATTTATTTCCTCTTTAGTATCAGTATGCAAATGCATTTTGCTCACAGAAGGAAATAGAAGTAAGAATACAGAAGAAGAATAAGAGCGAACTTTTCTGTTCTGAAATTGTTAAGTGAACATTGATGCTAAATTAATGAGCTGATTAAGTGGGTTCATTACACTCTCTTTAAGAAAGCCAAGGAACATTTTTTTTAGTATATACAAATTGCAAAGCTGTTTTTTACATCAGCCCTCTTTTGGAAATAAATTCGAGTCATAAGTAGAAAACATGATTCTGAATTTGACACAAAATAAAGGTTAGGAAAAGCAGTGTTGCTGAGCATCACAGACCGCTGGCAAGACTGTTCTTACTTTATGACCTTGAGTGATCAGCTTAGGGCCTACTTTTCAATGTGTCCCTTCCTGATACAAACAAGGGTGTCTATACTGTAAGAGCTTCATGACCTGTCCTCTTCTGTGCATTCATGTACACCCACAAAGGGTGGATGACGCTTTAATGTTCTGTAGAGAGGTATATTTAGATGATCTAAGTGTTCTTCAAATGTATAACAGGGATTGGGGCCACAATTTTTTTGTGTGAAAAAATAACCACTAAAGTAAAAAGCTCTTCATTTTTTGATATAAAAGCTGGTGCCCAACTTAAATCACAGCTGATAAATCTTTGCATTCTCTAGCTTATTATTTCACAGTGCAAAATAGAAAAGAACTGCTAGTATAAAAATTAACATTCAGCCTTATAATGTATAAAAAACCAAAACTTTTTCATAGAGGTACTTCCTCTGACTGATGAGTGGCCCAGAATTTTGTACCATTTAGTTATTTATGGAGCTTATGAAGGGAACTCCTCTGGTTTGTTTCATGTTGAGGACCAACTCCAAGTAAAATTCCCATGCAGTTTCACATTTACTTCATGCAGGTGCAATTATACATACTCAAATGGAATCAAGTTGTCTGTATTTCTAGCTGAGTAAATATAGTGCAAAGGACCCCGTGCTCTTTACCATTTTACGTTCCGTGGAGTTGTGCAAGAATTTTCACAAGAACTCGTGCTGTGTTTCAAATCCAGCCAGCAACTGAGCTCCATCCAGACGCTTGTTGTCCCTCCCTGGTACAATGGAGGAGAGAATCAGAAGAGTGAAAGTGAGAAAACTAGTGGGTTGAGATAAAGATAGGTCAATAGGGAAAGCAGAAGCCTCATGTGCAAGGAAAGCGAAAAACCAAAGAATTCATTCACCACTTTCTATGGGCAGCCAGGTGTTCAGCCATCCCTAGCAAAGCAGGACTCAGTCATGCGTAAAGGTGACTTGGGAAGACAAACACTATCACTGTGAACCTTCTCTCCTTCCTCTTTTTTGACTGCTCTTTATATATTGAGCATGTTGCCTTATGGTATAGAACATTTCTTTGGTCACCTGGAGTCAGCTGTCTCAGCTGTGTCCCCTCCCATCTCCTTGGGCACCTGTAGTCCGCTCACTGGTGGGGTGGGGTGGGGTGGGGTGGGGTGAGATGATAAGCAGAAAAGGACTTGGCCCTGTGCAAGCCCTGCTGAGAAATAACAAAAATATCCCTGTATTATCAATACAGTTTCCAGCACAAACCCAAAACATGACTACTTACTGTGAAGAAAATTAACTATATCCCAGCCAAAACTAGCACATCATAGGTTAGAATCTTAGTGTGGCAGATACGGACTTCTCTCTTTTAGCCACTTGTCCTACTTATACTTTAATATCTTTTCAGACCAACTCTCAGAGGGCCATGCAAAATTTGCAAAATTGCCTAGTTTTGTGCTGGCCCTGAGAGCGAAGTATCAATATTTAATTTCCCCAAATCAATTCAGTTCTCTGCTTTGGACACCACAGTGGTTGCTACCGGTTCATTCATGTTTAAAAGGCAATTCTTGTATCATCTTCTCACTTCAAGGAAGGTTACGTAAGAGAGTAAAAAAAAAATTACACGAAGAAAAAAGATTTGGTCAAAAGTGAAAACTTGAAAGCTGCATGTCAGGCGTAGAAGATAGAGGTATTGAAGGAGTCAAGAATGGGAATCTAAAGGAAAAGAGAGAGAGAGCATGGTGAAACACTGTTCCAAGGGAAGCGTGAGACATAGGAATAATCCTAGCAGAGCAAGGGTGAAGACTTGAGAGGCATAAGAAATTAGCTTGGTTGAAGTCAATCACTAAACTGAGAGGTTTAGACATCTTAGTGTATCTGCAGAAAACTAGTTTGTTAACTTAATAGTGATGTCATTTTCATTGGTGACACAAGAGAAAAATAATTTTACTTTTGAAACTACCTGTTTCATGCACATCCATTTATGTAGGTAGCATTGTTGTTGCACATATATTTTAGACAAAGATGATAATACCTTACCTCAATAGAACAGAATACTCAGTAAAAAGATTTCAATCTGATTACAAACAATTTACTAGATTAAACTGCACAATTACCAGAAATAATTAAGAGTAAAAAATATTATGTTAAGTAAATGAACAAAATCAATTATGTATTTATTGTTTTCTTTTTACTCTAATTTTTCACCAATTAAAACATATTTATCCTCATTTGAAAGGCAAAATTTAATGTGAAAGTGAATAAATTAATCTTTCTCCATTTCCCTCTGTTAATGTATAGCTCCCATCTGCATTAAGAAAATAGGATCAACTCACAAATTTTCAGAACACACTTCTAGACAAAGGAGCTCTACATTCTTTTGCTTGCTTAGCTTTTCAGTACAATGAGAAGAGACAAATAATAACTAATTTTGAGTTGAAAGGATGAAAAACCAAAGTCCTGCCAACTGGTGGATATTTTGACTCCTTAGGCAGGAGTCAAACCTAAGATGTCCAATAGGAAAGAGCCTAACACAGAACCACATGGAATATTGAATTTTGAATAAATCCAAAGAAATCTTTCAGTACATCAGCCTCAAACACTGTCCAAAAAAAGACTGGAACACATGTTCTAAACAGCACATGTTTGTTTTCCAACTGTCTATTAAAAAAATCCATACTTGTTTCAGGTGTCCATTGTACAATGCAGCAGCCTAAGATTTTTTTACTAGGAGTCATATAGAACGTATCTGTGGGCTCATAATGACTCCAGCATAAAGGAGAGTTGGTTTGTTTGGTCATCTCTATTGGAACTATTTTTTCTGAAATTATCAGCTACTTGCTTTAACATTTCCTGGTAAAATTTTAAACTTTTCTATCTCAGCTAAACAGTGAGGACTTCTGAGGGGAAGAAAAAGAATTTTTGTGTGAGCCAAGTGTTTCTCTGAAGTTTAATTTGGGAAGTTAGCTGAAGAAGTTGATAAATAAGACTAACTAGGCCCGCGTTAATGTGGTGTGGGTAGGTGTGTGCCTGTCCACATGCGTATGCACATACATACACTCACACAGACACACAGAAGTCATGCAGAGATAAAACATGTCTCTGCATGCCCATCTCTTACCAATATTTTCTATTTTTTTTTCCAGTTTAAGTAAGATTATTTAAATAACGTGTCTCTCTGAGCCTCTGAGTTTGCCAACATATACAATTATGAATTTTGCATATTGAATTATGCAAAACTGAAGACGCATTACTTGTAAGCTTGAATATAATTCTTAATTGGTAGAAATTTTTAACCTTAAGTTTACTGAAAAACTGCAGATGTCTGTTATCTATGCTGTACTGCAAAGCCTTTCTAAAGGATTTTATAATTATATAATTTAGTTAACTGGCCTTGGTTTGAAAAATAAGTTAAAAATCACTAAGATGGAATAATCATTTAGAAAGAAATTAGTAGTCTATGTTTGCATCAAAACCATTTAGATTTTCATGGGTTTCAACTTTAACAGAAGATGTTTAACATATTTGAAAGTTTTTGTCTGGCTATTATATTATGAGTTCTCTGATAAATTTCTTTGACAGTGAATTTTACTTTTATTATAAACCCCATTTTTTAAAACCACCTTATCTTAAGGAATCAAGATTTTCATATAAAATCTTAAAGAAGAACAAATAAAAAGCTAATAAATTCAAGGACAATTAGGTCATTACTGAAGTCTTTGAATCATATGAATTTTGGAATACGGTGCAAAATACTTTTATGTTTCAGGAGGTTATCTAACATATGTTGATGAACATTCAAGAAAAGATATGCTACATCATCAGCAAAAAGAAATCAGAAATCAAATATCAGAGAGAGAGGTGAAGAATCTTTCCATATGTCCACATAGGATACACGAACCATCTTTGCTGCAGGTCTTTCACCTGGTGTCAGAAATAAAATACACCAGAGAGCAGACAATTAAATTTTACATCTTTTTAAATCCGACTTGGAAGGGACCCACAAGAATAATTCAGTCCAAGTCCTGGCCCAGAACAGGATTCCCCAAGAGTCACACCCTGTGCCTGAGAGCATTGTCCAAATGCTTCTTGAACTTGGTCAGGCTTGGTGCTGTGACCACTTCCCTGGGGAGCCTATTCCAGTGCCCAACCACCCTCTGAGTGAAGAACCCTTTTTCATGACATCTAACTTAAATGTCCCCTGAAACAACTTCATTCCCTCAGGTCCTGTCACTCGTCACCACAGAGAAGAGATCAGTGCCTGCCCCTCCTCTTCCCCTCACAAGGAAGCTGTAACTGCAATGAGGTCTCCCCTCAGTCTTCTCTTCTCCAGGCTGAACAGACCAAGTGACCTCAGCCACTCCTCATACGGCTTCACATCAAGGCCCTTCACTGTCTCATTTGGACACGTTCTAATAGCTTTACATTCTTATATACTGTGGTGAAAAACTGCACACGGCTGAGGCCACCCCAGTGCAGAGCAGAGCAGGACAATCCCCTCCCTTGCCCGGCTGGCCATGCTGTGCCTGATGGCTCCCAGGACACCCTTGGCCCTCCTGGCTGCCAGGGCACTGCTGACTCATGTTCAATTTACCACTGACCAGGACCCTCAGGGCCCTTCCTGTGGTGCTGCTTTCGAGCTTCACATTCCCAAGTTTGTGTGTAAATCCAGGGTTGCCCCGTCTCAGGTGCAGGGAATTCTGTATAAAGAGTTCTGTATAATGGCCTGCAACTGATAAGAGTTCTTCCATGCTACTTATTTTATTTCAGCTCTTCGGAAAATATCATCTGAACTGAAAGGTGTCCCTAGTAGTTCCTGATCTCCGGAGTAGTTAAAAGTACATAAAATTCTATGAAATATCCGTGCAAAATCCTTTTCCAAAAAGTTGTTTGTTGGTGATGCAACAAGCTCCATGTAGCATTTTATGTAAATGAAAAAAATCAGGTAAAAATAAAAATAAAAATCCAAACCTGTACTTTTTCTATCTCAAAACTTTTCTGTTTACTCTTAGGTAGGGAGATCTGCTCTCACTGTAAAGACCTATTTTATTTGCTTGTAGAAAATCTGAATTATTTAGATAACCATTTTGAAGCCATATGCATTTCTCTTAGGCAACTGTCTCAGGATTTCACTTTTTATAATAAAACTATGAATTTACTACTAGTAAGAAAAGACGGTTGCACATATACATGCATGTGATATCTAGTTTCGTAAACTGTCTTCTGTCTAGTGGTTTTGGTTTTGTCCTGAAATTTTGCAAACTGCTTTAATACTCTTTTGCTAGTCCTGAAGTTACAAGATACTTGTACCAAAAAGTGTTTTGCAAGAGGGATAGGGAGAGCAATCATAGTCTTCTTCATGCCAGTGAAAAAATAACACTCATTTCAGTTTTCTCAAAGTAAAAACAAAATAAACGAAATTGGAACATTAAATCGTATTTGGAATTAGATTGAGCAGTATCATTTTTATAAATTCATTGAGTTTATATCCAAAACAATTAATTGCATTTAAAGCAGAATACAGTTAAAAATTGCCTCTGGATAAGGAATTTAATCCATAATAATCCAATCATAGGTGTACCAATGCAATATATAGTATTGAAAAAAAATAATTAAGAAATAAATCAGGAAACGGCAAAGTAAAACACAGTTCCGGTTTTGGTTGTTTAGGTTAGGGCTAGAGTTTGATGTTTCCTAATGTCCCAAAGCTAAACAAATGTTGATAATACTCTCAAGGACATTGTAACAGGAAGGCTTCAGAAAGGTGACTCAAAAAAGAGAGGATTTTAATAACATTTAATCTGAAAAACTAGGATAAATTGAGCTTATCCCAATTTGTAAAATCATTTTAAATCTGATGCACGGGAAGAGGATAATTTGATTTCAAGAGGTCAGGAGTTTGCCTAGATAGGTACACTCTGTGTGTATTTAATAGGTGACAAAGTTTGCATCAAAGGAAGTTTGTCCTTGTATATTGTAGGATATTGACAAATACCCACAGTAAAACCCGGGGCTGAACACACAGTTTTAGGTGGGGTTTTGCAAAACTCATACAGAAGACTAATTCATGGTGTGATTTAGATCAGTTCAAAATATCTTCCCTTTTTCTTCAATTACATGTAATTGATGTGCAAATCTCAGGTGGCTTCTTATCTGAGGTATTTGAGTAAAAGGTTTGACTTCCTAAGAAGTGAGCTGTTTTTGGGGATGACTTTTAGACTACAATTATGATCAAGACAAGATGTTATATAATCTCTTTCTTGGCATGTTCAAAATATATTCATCCTTTGAAGAAGTATAACAGCTGGTGTTTTCAAGATGTCAGCAAAAACTAAGATTCAAAGGGTCAGCCTACAGTTGAGCTCAACATATTTTATTTCCAGGTGCTGCAGCGAAACAGAGGGAAACCCAAGTGAATCAAAGGGGTTGAATACCTGAAAATAAATGAATTTTTTAGTTGATGCAAGACTGAACTTGTTTCAGATTTGCTCATGATTGGTTTTGATTAATCTCTGCTAAATTTTATAAAATTTTAGGGTACAGATAAAAAGAAAGGTTTTTGAGATGGTGCTCTCTTCTGCTTTTTGACTGAAAAAATTCATCAGTATTGTTTTTCTCAAATATTTATCTTCCATAAAAAGGGAGAGGCAGGAAACTAGGGCATTGTTTTTAATCAAGCAGAAGCTTTATTATATTCCCTGAGGTAACAGAAGTCTGATTTTTGTCCTGTATTTTCCTGTATAAGGCACTGACTGTGTTTCCAGGTTCACATTTTTTCCCTTTGATACTTAATCCTATACACTTGTGATAGAAATTCAAGATCTGAACATAGGTCTTAAGAAATGGAAATGCCAATATGTACTTTTCTTCAATTTGTTTTTCGGACAGATCCTATAGAAAGTTCTGTCAGAGACAAAAAATTTGCCTTATTTTATCACATTTTATCATATTCCCTTGCCTGCAATAAATGGCAGATTCTTAGCTTGCAGCAGCTTCTACCACACCAAAAGGTAATCAAAAAACATATGTTACCTGTGCTGTCATGAGCAACAGAAAGACTATGAGAGCCTTTCTACTTTCTGTGCTGTCAGGCATAGGTTTAGATGAGATATATTGGATGTTGCTTAAACTTGCTACAGGCATTTTATCCCAACAGCTCTCATCTGTTTTCAGTGAACCATTTTATCAAGGTACTATTTCACTGGAGTGTGAAGTGGCAAAAGTTATCCTCATACAAGCTGTTCAGTTGTAAATGTCATTTATGCTTAGGCTTTTATCATTGTTGTTTTATTTTATGCATAATTACAAGTTAAAATATCTAATATTTACATGGAAGTTTTATAATTTGTTCCCTAAAAAGTTATGAAAAACATTGTTTTGATGAGAGAAGCTAGGCTTGAATGAATGATCCAGATTTGGAATTCTCAGCTATTCTCATCTAAATGCAAACTGCCTACTGAAGAAGGGACTGCATTTCCAGAAAAGATGTGGTTTATTTGCTGTTTAGTGCAGAACACTTCTTTTAAAAGTGTTTCTATTATTTACTGGACCAAAGGAGTTCTGAGCAGTAGGCACTTTCTTCGTTTGAAATGTTGCTTTTTGAACGTAGAGAGGTACAGAAGTGAAAGGATCAGAAGCAAGCCACACAAACATGTAAATTTTTTTTCTAGTCCATACCAAAACCCCCTGTGCTCTAGTTTACTTACATAATGTTTCCTTTTCAATTACTATGCAGTCAAGAAAAGCCAGTCATAAATATATTCACACACACAATCGTGTGTGACATAACTCATGAACAGAAAAACTACCTGCTTTTCATCTGGCAAAGCTGTCTTCTGAAATTTCCTGTTCTGAGACTGAAAAAAATTGTGCAATCAATGGAGAGAAAAATCGTCTATGATGCTTTTGAAAAAATTTCTCAATTACAGGAGAAAAATTGTAATTATTGCTTCTTTCAGCTGGCTGGAATTCTCATGTTTAATACTAGGTTGTTATTTTGTTTTTAAACACTAATTCTATCAGACTCAACAAAGCTTGTGTCTTTTCCTGGTGCATATCCTGTTAAAGTGTGTACAGTGACAGTGGAGCCCAGCAGACAGATGGCATTTCAGCAAGTAGATATTCACTGTACATGAGTAGATGGTACAAACTGCTAAAAGTGTGGGTAAAATCATAATAGAGCCTGAATCTCTGGGGAGATAGTGCTGCTTGTCAGTGAGACCTCATGAATGCCCCAAGGAAAGGGGGTAAAAAGCCACGACATCTACCTTAAGTATCATGGGAAGGAAGTTAATACCCGTAAACTCTCTATATATGAAAAAACCCTCATACATGTAGGCTCTTAAAGAGCGTCATCTGAAGTATGTTCTGAATTTACTTCATGTTGAAATATGAGTCAAAAAGCAAGTAGCCTCCTGGTCTAGATAGAACTACTGCTTGTCAACATAAAGAGCTATAAACTTTGGTGAACTGTATTTGTCTCACAGATGAAAGAAAATCTAAGTGAAAACTGTCTAACCTATTTTGGCAAATCCATCTTCTTTCATGTTAGCCACAAGTCCAGAGATGTTACCTGTCCCCCTGAAGAAATACTACTTTAATGGAGTCTTTCTTTTCCATGCTATCATATGCTTTTTAAGTGGAACAGCCAGTGAAACTCTGAAAGTGGAACACAGTGGAGCTGAACTGAATAATAAACTAAAATCTGCTTCTAGCCAAAAAAAGTTTAAATTCTTTTTTCTTCTTTTTTCTTCTAAGCTTCCATGTCTTCACTTCCTTGCGGTTCCCGAAGGACTGAAGATAATGGCCTTCAACACAGACACTGCAGAACGGGTAAGTTGTCTGTAATGTATAATTCAGCTCGACTTCTCCAGCCTGTAGTGTAAGAAACGGCACTGTTATCACCTTTTACAAAGACCGAGCATTCATTTATTGGTCGCATCTCCTTTTTTTTCATCATGTGTGTGCTAATCTGCATGGGAGGAAACTTTGAAGGGAATGATGAATAGACTGGACTCTCCAGGGAATAAGGATTATTTATGAAGTTACTCCAGTTCAGTGAACAGTGTAATTCATGTCAAAGTGTGTGACTTAAGCACAGTGAATTACAAACTTCACTCCAGGAGAGGATTTGAAGCCCGGAGTTCAAAGGAAAGTTGTGACAAGGCGGTGTTTAAAGTACATTTTCTAACAAACCTTTTCTACTACATGCCTAAAGAAGCCACAGCTCCAAAACTGTGCAGCTTTTGGATTGAAGACGTTATTTACTCTTTCTCACTATTTCACCATGTCACATAACTAGCTTTGTAGTGACAGGCAAGCTCATTTTTGCTCATTAACAAAATGAAGTTTTAAAATATTTACAATTAAAGTGTCTGTGTGAGAAATTACTATAGATAACTTTCTGCAGAGGGTGTTAGCAGATTGTCTGGTCTATGTGATGTTTTAGGATCAAAGATAGACTTCTATGGAAAAGCTTATCAATTTTGAGCATCACCCTATCACTTCCTGCTTGTTTTCAGACGATATCTGTCACATCAACACAATGGTGCTAGCAGGAACTCTTTTGGTTGTGACTCAAATAATTCCATTCGATTTCTGTTTCTCATTCAACTGCTGCCCTGCAACAAAACATGTTCTGCTCCTCTATATTTTGTATGCTGCAAAGGCCAGTAAGGTTCACAAAATATTTAAGCTTGCCATCAGGTATTTGCATATGTTCAGTGGATTTAATTTTGATGAGGATATCACTCTAAAAATATTATGGAAAAATAAATGAAACAAGCAGGTAACAGATTCACAATAAAGACAGTTCTTCTTAATAAAATGAGTTGCTATGAGTGACTCTGAGTTGCCTCGTGGATTTCTTTATCTGGATTAAAAAGGCATGTGGGCATGTTAACAGAAGAAATATGGGGCATTGAAGACTGTGTGTCATTCTTCTCAATTCCTTCAGGTCCTGCGTTAGAAAGTTTTATTTATGACTTCTGAGCATCTCCCAAACATCTAACACTCCAGGCAGGATTTTTAAAGGCAATAATTAAATATTCTACACAAAGAAGTCCAGTGCAGGTATCCTGAAAGGAACTGGGCTTGCTACGCCATACCCTATTTTCCCCAGGCTCTTGACATGTAAGCCATTCAGAACTAGACTGAACCCTATTTTTCCCAGGCAGCTTCCTCCCTTCAGGTCTTTCTTTTTCCTTCTTTATTTTAATTAATTGATATCATGGCTTCCCTTTTTGGAAGGATGACAGGAATGGTTATCTAGCTTTCCATCCCCGTTTCTTTGTATTTTCAGTCTTCTCTCTTTTACCCTGACTCTGCCACCTGAGGTTAGGGCACATGGTGGCCTCTGAGCACCAGTTGCTGGGGCAGAGCCTGAAGCTCTCTCCCGTGCATGTGAGTTGGCTGATTGCATTAGGGTGGCTGTCAGAGCATGGACAGAAGGTGGGCGGTTTTCAAGGATCTCTTCTCTGTGCAAATATGGCTGCAAGAGCACAGTCACCCTGAGGACTGGCGGATCTGGGACACACAATATTCTCATTTATTTTTTCTGTATGGACCAGCAAGAAGCAGGTGAAAAACCCATGCAGTTGAAAAAAACAAATAAACCCCTGACACAGCATACTCAAGACAACCCTCTAACTGTAAAAGTCTTTAAATAATGCACTGATGTTCTAATTCTTGATATAGGCTAGCATGATGTTTCAAATCCCCTTTAAAATTTTTTTTTTATTCTTTGTTTTTCATCAAATTCTCTTCTGCTATAGGACACTCAGAAAGCAGAAATCTAGACAGCAGAGCCTTCAAAGGCAGAGAGCTGTTGTTACTGCTCTTACTTGATCAGGAATTCATAATTCTGGTACTTCTGTTGCTGATTTATCTCTGTTCCCTTCTCTAAACTGCTTCTTTGTTGCACCCACCTGCTTAGGGTTTGTAATCCCAGTGGCATTCTATTAGATTTTTCCCAGGGGTGTAGATGGGTATGCCCCAGCTACCCAGGACTGCAGGTAAACGATGGAGGGTGCCTCAGGGAGCAATTATGCCACCTTCTTTGATGGGTGGATTCCATCTGACCCCACAGACTTGTGCATGTCTGTGTGGTGCAGCAGGTTCTGAACATTTCCCCTTAAATTCTGGGGCCTTCGTTCTGCCTCCTGTCTCTGTCTTCCAGCTCAGGGGATTGGGCACCTGAAGAACAGGTAGCAGCAGGGATTTTTATCCGGCATGCATGTCTTCATTTTCATGAAACTTATATATAAGTAGCATACCAAAAATAGCAGCATCTTATAATTTTTGCTGGAAATTAAACTTTTAACAGAGATTGAGGAATTAATTCTTGAATTGAAAGAGGATGATTGTTAGGGATCCCTAATAATAAAAAAAATTCAGATACCCTAAGCTTTACTTAATCTTTTCTACTTAATAGGATGCTGACAGAAACATTGTATTCTTTGTCTAGTAAGTACTGGTCTAATTTCTTCATTTTTTTCTATGACTGCTAGCCATGCAAAAATAAATCCAAAGATTGTTCAATGCCTTTTGGGCAGACAGGCATGATAAGCACTTTTTTTCAGAAGTGCGACTTACTGCAATCTGTGTTTTGAATAATGAAATAAAACATTAAAATGTAATAATTTTTTTCAACTGCTTGTAGGGTGTGTAAAAAAAGTGTTAAGCCAAAAAATAAAATTCAGATATCCATTACAACAAGGACTACCAAAATGCTGTAACTTCTTGTTAATCTAGTATTAAAGCGCTGTTCTCTGGTCTGAAGCCCCTACATGAAGAATGCAGTAAGTCCTTCACAGGGGCATTACATGATCTGTCTTCCATCAGAGCTGAACTCAGGGATTTTTAGTGTCAACAAATTAAACCAAATGTCATGCAACTGTCTTGCCTAACAGCCTTGCTCAACAGGGAGCCCAGCAAGCTCACTTCAGCTGAAATAACCTCAAGATCAACACACAGTTTCAGACATGCAAACAGGCAGAAAAGCAAGGTCAAGCAACAAAGCACTGAATGATTCAGTCTTGAGATGAAATTTCATGCCTAATGATGCTGATATACATGTATTTCTTCTACAACACAAGGAATAACTGTAACTCACACAATTCAGTGATCAGGATCTCTGTTCATTAAATGAAATGTTGATAAATCTAAGTAATAAGATGAACTGGCTGTTTTTTTTTCTGCTTCCTTTCAAAATTGGGCTGCTGTTACATTGTGTCTGCTATGACAACCAACCTCATTCCATCTTTGTCTGTTCATTACTATCTAGACAAACATGAAAAATTGAGGGGTTTGGACACTTCAGTTCTAATGATTGTACTAACTATACTGTTTAGTTCTTTACTATTCTAAGCATGGCTGAAGATGGTTGTTAGAGAATGAGTTAACAGGATTTATTAAGTTTGCTGTGGTTGTTTAAGAGTTTATTGCTCTGCAAATTGGTGGTAGAAATCTTACAATTATCTGTTCTATGAACAAGGAGAAGACAGAGGATGTGCTACCCGATGAGAGACACTAATAGTAACCTACATCCACTGGGCACCAGCTTTTCATATAGTTAGGAACACGTGACTCAGAATGAAAATACCTGATAGTTAAGTTCTATCTTGTGGAACTGGAACTCCTGAAAAAATCACTTTGGGTGATATTTTCAAAATACTGCACCTATGGTTAAAATTTCCAAAAGACTTTATGCATTTTTGAAATGTAATTTATATTTTGAAAAATTACACAGAATTTAAAATCTTATTGCAATTCAATATAACATAAGCTTTTCAGTTAATTGTGCATAAAAAAAAATATGGGGTCTTGAGTTAAGTAGACAATTTTTGAAATTTTACTTTTAATTTAAACCCAAACCTAAAGACCAAATGTATTTTTGTTTAGGAGTATTAATATTGAACTATACTATAGAAAAACCATAGTTGACCACTAATTTTTAAAATATTGCCTTCTGTCCCTCTGCCCTGAGTTCATCCATCTTTAATTTTGAGGTATACAATACATCCATAACATGCCATATATTGATATCTAGAAATCCAATTATGAATATGTATCTAAAATACTGTGTGTTTATTTCATTCACATATTATGTGCAATAATTCCTTACAAAGCAAAGACTTGTCCTGTAATGTGATCTGATGTGACCATTCAAGCATGTATAAAGTATTAATAATTCATCTTGTATTAAAATGGTAACACTCTAGCTCCTATTTATACTCTACTGAAACGTTTTTAAAGTATTTCTTTATCCTAATACTCGAGAGACAAATTATTAAGCACTAAGAAAGTCCTTGTCTCTGCCACATTTTTTGTGAAAGAAAACATGTTTCTGCTGATGTGTTAAAGAGTCCCAAGATGTTTCCTCTTCTGTTCAGATGTCCAGTTATGGTGTTCTGCAAGTTTCAAAATACTGCAAGTGAGAAGTGATATCTCCATGGTTTTTTTCAGGTAAGCTGTTTCAAAACAATCTAAATAACATTGCAACTCCTAAGACTCTTCTGCTCAAGCTAAAATAAGAGATTCAGGAGGTGGTTTCAGTATCTTCTGCCTATGGTGGGACACTGCTTGTCTGACAAGACAATATTTCTTGTCCATTGCCCTAGAAGGATCAAACGTAAAATCCCACAAAAGACAGGACATCTGTTTATCCACAAAATCCTTTCCCCATTCATCCATGCAGGTTGGATGTATATCCATTCTGAACTTTCTTCCATCAGGAAAGAAGGAGCTGTGGAAAGTCATTAATGCAACCTGCAGAGCTCCACACAAACTGAGTTACGTTCTACAGCCACTGCAAAGCACATGCCTGTTTTGAGTGCTGTTTTCTTGCCCTACTATTAACTGTCACTATAAATAGTTCCTTTTGGGAAAATACACTCTTACACAACACTGGATAGCAGCAGAATTCAAGGGGAGTATAAATGCTGACTGAATAAGATATACTTACCAGCAGCTGCATGCCAGATAGTTTGATCTTTGTTCATTAGTAGCAGTATTAAATTTGTCTAAATAGAGCCTTTCCTAATTAGCTTTAGTGACAAAAGGGAGTCTTCTAAACTACATCATCCGAATTGGCTGCAGGGAGAGATTCCAAACTAGACTCAAGGTACCATGTAAAATGTTCTACTGTAACTCATCTTCTTCTATTGTAATTCAGGTCCCTCTTAAGCTTATTAATTCAGAAGGAATCCTAATGATAATATAATCCTCTTATATTTGTAGTGTTTTTCTTTTGCAAGAAGTAGGGTAGAACTGCTACTGAGATACCTAATGGGTCATTAAATTCATTTCAAAATAGTGAGAAAAAGAGGCCACACAGGCATAATTTAGGATTTTGCTTCAACAGTTTAACAGGATTTCTTCCCTGCTTAGATTTGGCCAAATAGTCTTTGAGAATCTTAATTTGTGAAAGATCAAGTAATTTTGCTTCTCATTATGAAGATTTAACTGAGCTTATAATCCTAAAACAAACTGTTCTTAGAGAACGCACTACAGAAAATACAAACATTTTAGTCATGGCTGACACATCGAGTGATGTAGCAATAAATCATGTCCTCATAAACTTTCATTGATCAGTCCTGATCAAACACTTGCTTTGTTTTGCCAGTGAGTTATCACATTCATGTTTAATAAAGAACTTACATTTCTGCTTAAATTTCACCTTAGACAACAGGAGCTACACGTTTATGCTAAGATAAGCATGTATTTTAATGATTTTTTAAGATGTGGTCAGAAATTGCAGTCAGCAAAATGGAGATGAATAGCTCTATCAGCTCATTTTCTTACCTTTATTTTCCTTCTTTTCCTTTATCAAAATTTTATTTCTCCTGGAAAAACAAAATAACAGTATCTGTTATCCTTACTTCCTTAATCTTAATGCATATATAATAAGCATTATTAATATTATTAAGAACTAAAAATAATTTATCCCGTTTTAAGCATTGACTATTTTATAGCAAATTTTTAAATGTAGAAGAAGCTACATCTTCTGAAAATCACTGGTTTACATTTGTTTATTTTTTTAATAGAAAAGGAAGCAAAATAAAATTTGTCAGAGTACTGAATTTATATGATATATGAATTCCATCAAGACATTTAAAATGGTAAAGATAGCCAAGGATATGCAGCATCACAATAAAACGTCATGCTAAAATTGCTATTTCATTATTCATGATTCATTTTTCATTTCATTATTCATTCATTATATTTTATTATATTTACTGTATTCCTAAGTTAATTTTTTGTGTATGTTACCATTCACTTTCAGATGTTTTTGAGACCTGCACTTCCTATATAGAGCGTGTAGTGCACGTAGTACCTGACACTTCATTAAACACCTAAAGGATTTTGAATCAAAATCTGTAATCATGTAATCATTTTTAAATTAAGAAAGCAACTTGCGAGCATTCCCAGATCACTAGTCACTAGATAGTTTCTGTATATAATCCACCTCTGCAGTAGGGACTGAGATCATTTGGGTCAAGCTTCCAAATGGTTAATTTCCAAAAATATATGCTTCAAGAGTTGTTAACAGTTTCAACCCTTCACCGTAAAAGTCCCACATGAAAACTGACCCATTTGATGCATCAGCTATTTTTAACCTGTATGTCCAGACTCCACAGTCACACTGATCTCCGATTTCTGCAGCATTCTTACTTTAACCAGAAAGCCAGACTTCGCAGCAGCCACCTTGACTGTGTTATCAACTGTTTGCCACGTATTGCATGCTTTTGGGAAAAGGCCAATAATGAGCATTAGAGGTGGAATCGTTTCTGATGGCCACCTTGGGATTTCTGGTGGCTGAAAGGAAGGTGTTTCTCTAGTGAGTTAAGGAAACCAAATATCAAAAGATCAGATGTGATATAATTAGCTTGAGCTTATTCAAAAAAGTTAATTGAATAATAGACAACTTTCATTGCATTCTTTGCAGCCATGCACTGTAAAAATCAAGGAGCTCTGCCAGTGGTTTAAAAGGGGTACTAAAAGCAATACCATTTGGAGAAAAATCAGAAAATCCTCCCATTTGTATCAGAGAATAGTCACTTGCTTTGTCTTTCCTTGAAAATGCAGATCTGAATATGGAAGGACACAAAATCTTACCATGCTTGCATCAGTTGGTGCCTTTTGAACTGCCCTGTTTAAATCCTAAGCTTCTTGAGGTTTGAACTACTTCTCATTTTTGTTTTACTGAGGATCAGGCATAGGTCAGTGAGACGTATCTGTTGTATATCTGTTAGAAACAGTTTGTGATAACTACTTTCAGAGACTGTCAGAGTAAAATAAAAACAATTATAAAACATTAGCAAAGTTTTGTCATAACATTGAAAAAACAAACTGCATAACTCATTTAAAGCAATTCCACTCTTAAATTCAAGATTTGGTTGGCAAGCAAACCTTACAGTCTTCGTCGTGTGAAATGAAACCTGAAGATCATAAATGCAACTAGAACACTCATCAGACACCATTTTGCATTTAATTGCTTCCTAGTTGAAACTAATTGCAATTCAAAACCCAGAGATTTACTTAACAGGCTAAATTGGAAAATATGTACAAGCAGATACCGTGGGGACTATTCCAACACAGCATAAATCTGGAAAATTGTAACTTGTCACTAAATGGATTAATTTGCTATGGTGGTACAGTACAAGCAGAGACAAGTAGCAAAGGGAGGTCTGTCTGGTGAAGTGACAAGTATGTGTTTCAGTGGTAATAACTTAATAAGTGACTCTGAGGATTTGTACCTTTTGGGTGGTAGAGACAGGCCCCCATTCCCAAAACTCAAAGTGCCTTCCTATGGATCTTTTACATACTCACACAAACACCTTTCACATGTTGTGATCCCTATTAACTAAATTTCTAAAATAAAGTATAAAAACTCAATTAAAGGAACGAGATAACTTACTGTGGAGAACCTGCCTGGTCCTCCGCACTCAAGGACAATCAAGTCCCAGGCTGATGTTCAATAAATTATTTTTTGTTGTTCAGGACACACACAGCCTACAAACAGTGTTGAAATTAAGCATGCTTGTTATGTGTTTCATGTAACCTCTTGAGAGCTGCTTAGACATGGATATTTTGCCTGAAAGAATTTAAGTCTTAATTCTAAAATGTGACTGGATTCAAAAGAGGGCATACTCCATACAGTGCAGAGATTCCTGAACCAAGAAGTAGGGCTTGTTGATTCTATTAAACTCAAGTGTACGCTTAGACTCTGCCTGGGTCCAGAGCTAGGCTGAGTTCTGAATTCTAACTCCGATTATTCCCATACCACCCCCCAGAAGAAGGTTTAACTAGCAAACTCTTCTTGGACTCAGAGTACTTGTATGCTTTCTTTGAAGCTAAGCCACTGTTCAGGATTTAGTAGAAGAGCAAAAAGTGATCCACAATATGCAACCACATTCCTCATCTCATGAGGAGGGCTTCAAACTTGCTAGATATGTGTATGAATGCCATCACCAGTGGATTAGCTACTACTATATGTAACGAGTCATTGTCCGATGCTGCATAGCTGATATTATCATAGGAAATAAATCAATAGCCATCACCTACCAGATTTCAAGTTTTTCAGGCTTCAATTAGCATTACTATTATTTTCTGCAGATTCCACAGTTCATTAGCAAGACTTGACAGTCCTGACAGCTGGTGCTTTGGAGCACTGCTGTATAGTATTCTTCAGTGACCTTGATGAACCTTTTAAATCACTTTAGCTCTGTTTTGGAGAACAGATTGTCCATGCTGAATTTATAACCTGCACTGCTACTAAGGCAGCTTTCTTGGCCAGCTTCTGTCTCCCAATTTCTGAACATCTGCTATTCAGAAAATCTAAGTCATCACCTGAATACTGGATGAACTTATAGGTAGCCAAGTTCATAAGGACATAATTTGCCTCATTTCCCATACAATATAACGGAGTTAATATGCATTTTTCTAATTCCTATTGTAGTGGGCTTTACAAAATGAAATTATTGAAAGTGGGCTTTTCATCATGTAAATATAACAGTACAGTCAGCAATGCCTGAAACTGTTACAGAAGCATTTACTGTCATGCCCTAGAAAAAATAAACTTTGGTTCCTTTACAATCTTAATTTTTTTGTTTAATTTCACTGTTGTTGTTTTCTTGCCAGCTAGCAGCATCCGTCCCCATAATCCTGAATTCTCCTGTGAGTCAGAACCAATTTTGTCTGTCACTATAGATTTAGGATTTTTGGACAATTGCCCAGACACTCAGCAGAGTTGCTTTTCTCCTTTGTCTTTCCAGTCAGTATGCACTAAGTGCTCATAAGTCACATTAACTAGGATTGAGGCAAAGCAACAAATTGAACAAATAACTATAATGACTGGCAGGGAGAGCAGAGACCTGTTTATAATTGCTTGGTTTGCTGAGTACATGGATGTTAACATGACTCACTCAAGGGCAATTACTTTGTAGCTTCTGACAGGTGTGATGTGGTATTGTTGATTTTGGCAGATATCTCTAGTACAAATGCTCTAGTCGACCTTGAAAAATCTGATGTCAGCAGTCACTGCCGTGGCCCTGATGCTGATCCTTCTCTTCTATGAGAAATGAAACTTTAATCCTTTTCATCAATATTTAAAAAAAATATCCCTGGTTTACCTTATTTCTTTGATTATTTTTTTTTGTTTGTATCTCTCCCAGAATCATAGAATCATAAAGGCTGGAAATGACCTTTGAGATCATCAAGTCCAGCTCCCAAAATAGTATCACCACTATGCTCACCATTAAACCATGTCTTCAAACATTCACATGTTTTTAAGACACTTCCAGGGATGCTCACTCCACCACTTCCATGGGCAGTTGCTTTGCAACTTATTCTGTGAAAAAAAATTTCTTAGCGTGTAATCTAAACCTCTCCTGGTGCAATATCCCACTCCTTTTCAATATTTCCTGCAGAAAATAGTGTGTTTCTCCCCTTTTTTTCCACAAATGTTAACAGATTAATACACTTAAGAATAATTTTTATTCATAGTAACTCAGGTCTTTGGGGTGAAACTTTCATTTCTCTTGAGCTAATGTCTCAATATTTCCCCCGTGAAGTTCCCACAATATCTGGGAGCAGTGGTTATTCACGGTTATTGCACAGGGTCATTTCCATTCTCTGACTAAGTATCAAGCTCTGGCAACTATTAATCAACAAAGTTTTGCTGACTTGCGATGAGGATAGTGATTTGAACACCCAAGAGTATTTTAAAATTACCTGGCTGGATAAAAATAAGTATTTAGCCCATCTTAAAAATGGAGCACTTTAAATGTATCTGGTTTTGACACAAAAGTGTAAACTTTCTAAAGTTTATAACTTGACTTCTATACACAGTCATTTCAGGAAAATTCAATTCCTTAAACATTAGTGAAAAGGTCATTAAATGGGGACATAATTTCAGCAGAAATAAACTCATTTTTCTTACAGAGAAATGTTTAAGGAATATTCTTTTTTCTTTGCCAAGCTCTGATACTTATTGACCTTCAGGTGATTGTAAAGACTGCAGTGTCTTGTCCTAAAGCTTAAGCTCCCAGAATTTTAAAAAACCCAAGTGATACAGAATAACCAAATACATTTTGTGCTCTAATTATGAACACACACTGATTAGAACTCCTAAGCAGAATCAAAGACTGATTTCTTCCCTAGTATTCAAAGTGTACTATGATTAAGAACATTCTAATACACAGTAAAAAATAATTATCAAAATATACATTGGATGCTTTAGCAAAGTCAATGAAACTATTCCCCACATTGCAAGAAAATGCACAAGAAACTTCTACTGTCCAGAGAATGTTGCAAAGTGACTTAAGTGAAATACTTGCCTTACACAGCAGTCTTTCATGGCATGCTATAACTAGTAATCTACCCAGGATCAGAGCCAAAGAGGGATTAACCCACCACAGAAAGACATTCTATTTTCGGCAGCAGGCATAAATGCCTAGTGACTGAACACACTGAGCTTTGTGCAATATGCCACTGCATTTGATGCTTGATGAAAAAGGGTACTATAATTTATCTTAAGCTCATAATACTGTGTTGATGTATCACATCTGCTAAATTCATTTTAGCGCAGTAAACTGGTAAATCAGATACATCTTCCAAAATCCTTCTTTGGTGATTCTTGCAGTTTAGAAAATACAGCTACATCTTAACAGCAGAATCAGATTCTTCCTACCATCTCAGAACGTCCCTACATCTAGAAGAGAGAACCTAGCCAGCTAATAATTTTTTTTATTCCTTTTTTAAACTGACTGTTGAACCATTATTGCAACTGACCTTAGTCCCCAGAGAAATATGTTTTAGGCCTTGTACTAGAATTTGTGAATCTAATATAGGGATTGGAAAAATATTTCTGTGTAAGGGACATGCATGCACTCTTTTGAGCTATTACCCATGGCTTCACGGATCACAACATGTGTCCGTGTACTGTAAGACTGCAGTTATTTCCCTGGAATGTTCCACACCTGGCTGTGCCAAGGTGCCTGATATAACACTGCAGTGACTCAAAAAAGCTACTCAACAGTCGAGAGAAACGCTCACAGTAGGTGGGAAATTACACAACTGTAATATTTTAGCTATAATATCATAGAAGTATTTCTGATAAGCATTTCCCAGATAACAGAGCAAGGAATATAACTGATAGACCTGAAAGTCATCCTGTGAATAAAGTACTTCATGTTACTTTGTATAGTGCACATTAACCCCTTTTAATTTATTCGGGTAGTACTTTGCTATTATTGATTTTAAAGCACAATGAAGAGCATTCTCTGGAATTGATTGGGTCAGTGAAGATCTCTGTCTAATATAGGTTTTATGAAAGCAGCTCACAATTTAAATAAGCCAAGAACTTGTCCTTTATCTAGATTTTTTTCATCATTAAAATGTTTCTGAAAATCATATACACTCATTTTCATATAAAGGAATATTTCATAAATTAGATTTATTTTCTCCTTTTGTGCAGTAGAAGAATGATTAGCTATTTCCTATTCTGCTGTATTTTCATAAATGGTTGTGTGATACTGTCTTATTTAAGGCACATCAATTGATCTCTTTTCTGAACACCCATTTATTCGCCTTCATTTGTCCAATGTTCATAACTCTTCACAAATACTATTCATATTCATTTTTATCACTGTGGAAGCTGCTATTTCTGCTGTCGTATACATAAATATCAGAATTCTACACTAATCTGGATTTCCAATTTCAATTCTTTCTGCAAAGAAATTATAATTCTGTGCATCTATGTACAAAAGACAGGTTTTGCTTTTAATTACAACTTTAAATGCCCAGCCTTTCCAATTAAGTGATCAACAACATAATTTACATCTTCCGAAATGAATGACTGCGTGTTGAAAGCCACTCTAAATTTACACTCCAGAGAAACTATGTGACAGACTCAGGGATAGAATCCAGTTCCCTAGAGTGACTGTCCATTTTTTTTACTTTTTTTAGGCTTACCCATTCCACCCTATATATCTCACAAATTCTCCAACAAATGGAACGGTTATCCCAGAGACAGCAAACTAATTCAGACACAGTGCAGATCTACCTGGTGCACAGAAGTAGGCATGGCTGAGGGGAAAATGGTGTGTGATCATGTCATTTTAGATCAGAGCTCCATAGGTTACAAAACTAGAAGGGCCCATCTTGATCATCTAGTCTGACAACCTTTATAGGAACAGGCCGTGGGAACGGCTCAGAATGAATTCTGCTTTCATAATGCATAAGTACAGAGGAACAGAATTAAAAATGTGTAAGCAACTTTCATTCTGACAGTCCACAATTTTGAATGCCTCTTTTTGCAGTGTAGATCTTTTTCAAGAGAGGAAAAAGGATACAACTGTTTCATGTTTAATTCCTAGTTGCTGTTTTTCCAAAGCAATCAGACATTCCATCTGAATAATCTATAAATATCCTCCTGATTCAATTTCCTTCCCTCTGGGGTGCGTAAAGTACTGGCTTTGTAGTGTGCCAGTGAAGTGGCCACGTTGTCTCACTGTTCTAGATGCCAAGGAAGGGAGGCAATGGAAGCACTGCCACCAGAGATTAAGGTATGTCATTTGTGGGGCAGTGAAGGAGGTTGCAGGGTGGCATGGAGGGCTGTGTTTACAGCTGGGAAAGAGGGAGCTGGGATAGAAGCATAAAAGGAGGTTTATTACGCTTAATTCTCTTCATGTGATGGTTACTGTGTTCTCAATCATGGTATGTGTTCCTTGGAACGAAACCCGCTTCCATAACTATTTTGCTACTTTATTTACTTGTAGACTAAGTACAGTTTCTAAGACACCCATTTTAGTGGCAAACACCAAGGCTACTATATTATTTACCAGTGCATGTCTCAGTTAGCTTCACCTAAGGAGTTGTGTGATAGACAGAATGTTTCCCTGTTGATAGTTTGTAAATAAAGAGCACTAAACCTTGGCAATCTCTCCCTATATATTAAATATCAAGACTGTGTGTCAGTGTCTGGTCAGAATAGGGTGGATTGGGCACCAGGCAAACAGCAGAGGGAATCCCTTCTGCTCTCTGCATCAGCTGGACAAGTAGGTCTGCTGGGGTTCCTTCAACTGAAGGCAACACTTTGGGAGCAGAGGAAGCAGTAGAGTACCTGCCTCTACTGCCTTCCCCCACCATCCCTGTCCTCTGTGCCCCAGGTGCCAGGCTGTGTCACACAATGTGCCCCAAGCCCCAGGCTGTCTGTGCTCAGCCAGACTGCTCTCATCCTGCATGCCTAAGGGCACTAGTTTTTACCTCTAACATAACAATCATCAAAGCTTGCAATTGTGGGCCAAATCCTGCTTTCTGACATACTTGAGTAAAGCTAGAATTGAATAGTTAGACATTTTTCAGATCCGAGAGAGTACATAATCTATTTCCCTCATCCAAATGTCTCATCTTTTAATCCAATCAGCCAAGAAGTTTGATTCCAACTACGCAGATTTGATTTGCAAAATCAAATGAAAATGGGCAGCATAAAGCCTGTAGTATATTTTACCCACAGTCATCATGCAGTTAATGCTGTGAAAGTAACAGTGGTGTGTTTGGGGGATGGGCTAAAGCCCTGCCTGAATGTTTCTTATCTAAGAAGGGAAGAGATCTTTCTTATTGCTGCTATTAGTCTGACAGCAGTGCTGGAGGGACCAATTCAAATTTAAGAGCTAAATTTAATCTGAAATTATCAATACCCTGGAACTTGCAATGTCCCAAAAGATTAGGCCAAATAGCAGCATCATATATTCTGAGCTCATGTTGAAAGCCACTGTGTAGTTACTAATTCTGTTAGGGAGAGCGTATCTCCTCCTCCTCACCCATTTCCAGTGGATAAGCCCATGCTAATGAATTCGACATTCAGTGTTCAGAGAATCAATGGTTAGCAACATACAGAAAAACCTTTTTTGGAGCCAAGGAAAAATATGTTTCGCATATCTGTCATAAGAGAAAATATTTATTTTTTAATCCAAATAGGTAATGCGTTTACCATCACTAAGTGAATTTTTAAAGCTAGTATTTGCTCCTGACAGACAAATCCCTTAATGGTACATTGTGCATGAAGCTGTGTACTACAAGCTTAGGGGGCCATCCATGCACACACAGATTCTCTAAAGACCAGAGTTTTAGGTGTTTTCCAATCATCACCCTAGCACACATCTAAAAGTCACTGTGTCACTGGTGCTGGCAGCTTGTCTTAGCTCAATATGCAATACTCAGCTTTGGGTTCTGAGCAATGTGACAAGGAGTTTAGATGAAGCTTTTTTTAGGGGTTAGGTTATTTTTTTCTATATCATACAAGGGTTTTCTGTAACCCTTGATTCTTCCTGTATGGCATCTGGTGTGAAATGACTGAATTATTTACAGAGGGGCTGATTTTTTTCTGGTATTTTCTGGAAGCTTAGATATTGTGTATAGAACCACCAGACCTTGGGAGTATCACAACTCATGAGTTGTTACAGACTC
Source organism: Ifrita kowaldi (assembly GCA_013398055.1). Classification (NCBI taxonomy): domain Eukaryota; kingdom Metazoa; phylum Chordata; class Aves; order Passeriformes; family Cinclosomatidae; genus Ifrita; species Ifrita kowaldi. Next base: position 154,703 of record VZRS01013826.1, on the reverse strand, counting down.
ATAACCTATTATTTCTTTTCTTATTCAATGACCCAGATAAAGCAACACTAGCATTGGTATTATTCAAAGACAGGTTTTGATGTAAAGGGATAATTTTAACTAAGAACTATGTACATTCTGTGTTGCTGAATCAGAGCCATAGGCATACACTCTTACCATGTTGAAATCGAAGATTTGACTGAGAGTAAAAGAAGTATGAAAACTCAACTGAGATAAAGGAAAATATACTCCATTGAATTCAATTGAGCTTCAGCACTTTCAGAATATTGGAAACCTTTAAAGAGTTTCAGAGTTGGAGTATAGATATTCATCTTTCCAAAAAATGTATAAATGAAATGACACATGCCAAGTATCTGCATGTCTCTCTAGCCACAAAGTAGTATAATTCTTCACTGAAGGCAAAGCAGAGAAAAAAATCTGGATATACTTACAGTGTAAACATCTAAAAGGCATATTTACTATTATTTTAAAGCTATGTCTAGATAAACACAACTTTCTAATGTCAATCTATGTTGAAAGAAGCATGAAAACAAGGTTGAATGTGTGTACAGAAAGTTGAGGCCCAAACTTGTTTTTAGCTTCACTCTCTACTTAACATCCAGTTGCTGTACCAACTGCAGTAGCAACTGCTTGGCTTGGAGCCGTCTTTTGCTTCTCTTTGTTTTGATATGACTGACATGGCATTATGTTAAAAGTTCTTTCTCTTTGAATAGCTGGTTTGGAGATTGTGTAGAAGTTTTTAAAGACTCCCTTAAAAAAAAGAGAGAGGGAAAAACCTGACGGTAAAAACCACCTGTTGTCTGTAGTACGAGTTGTATCCCCCCCGCCCCCAAAAAAGCCACAACATTTTCTTTAAAACAGTTGCCTCAGTAAATACGGGTTTCTTTATGTGAGTCTAGTACTGAACATTGCCACCCATCAAATATGGAAGCCATTTAAATATTCTACAGAGCAATAAAAACCCATTGTCTGCTCTGCTTTGTAACTGGCATAACCAGCAGACTCCCCAGTGATAAATGTGTAGCAAGAGCTAAGGTCTCCTTGCTGATTTAGAAACAAGCAAGCCCTTCCACTCCAAGATGCTACTTTGTTATCCCACTATCAGTCTGAGAATGCACAACAGCCATTAATCAGAGCATCTGTTTACCAGCCTCTTCTTGTTTCATTTAAAGTCAATACCAGAACTGCCTTAGTATGCAATGTCACAGAAAAATTTGCTCTGGTTCTGGTCAGCTGCTGATACCTAAAAACAAACCTGCATGGCTTTTTACATTTGCAGGAAATATAAGAGCAAAGAGACAAGTAGAGCAAGCGGACAGCAATGTGACCTTCTTCTGCAGCATCTCAAAAAACCTTAACAGCAGTGTAAATTTAAGTTGTCTTCCTGCTGAAGTGTTGTGAAGGATACTCTGCCTTTCTGATTCTTGGCTGATCCCTGAGTTTTCATCAGAGTACCATCCTGTACTTGGTCTTGTGTATTGGTAATAATCACCTACATTCCTAATCTGACCCATCACTCGTACTTCTGTAAATCTGTATTTCTACATCGTGTAATGCACAACTCTTCAGAGACACTATGGTTTATCCCCCAAAGAAGCAGAGTTCACTAGCTAACACAGAGTACTCGGCTGGTATTCAGCTGGCTGAAAGAGACACATTATGCCATATAAATAACCTGATGAAATGATCAAATATCATTCTGTTACTGACAATGGCAAAAAGCACCCTACCAAACCAAATAGGGCCAGGATCTCACCATAAATGTATTTCAGCCATTTAAGTGAGAGACAAGCACATGAAGCCCTTTTTTTAAAGCAAAAATCACTATGTCATAGTGATACTTAATGATTTTTCAGAGTCAGCAAAGGAACTCTAGTCCTTCGGACTCTCAGGAATACCAGAGAGACATGCAAACATAAACACAAAGCTTTAAGGAAGCTTTAACTAGCACACGAGTCAATATTTTGCACACAGGAGAGTTTTCCATTGAGCATTTAAATACAGGGATTTAGTTTCCTAAATATGAACAGCCACTACTGAAAAACTGGGTTAATAAAAATGTCTGGAAAAGTATTTGAATTACAAGTATTTTTTCTTGCAGTCTGTCATGTGCCACTCAGTGCTTTTAGCCCAACATGAAACTGGAAGTCTGTTTCCCTGAAAAACGCAGAGAGCCTGCTACAACTTTCATCTGTGCCTGCCAGAAAACTCTGACTGAGAGATTTAATGGCTGCCGGTTCCGCATATGTTTCTGTCAACGTGATCCTCAGCTCCAACTGTGTCTTACAGAGAAATGCTTGAACACATGAGAGCCACAGCTGAGCTGCACAATGACAAAGGCAAAGCTGACACAGTGATCTGGTTTTAGAACAGAGATAATATCTTAATTCATTATCTAGAATATAAAATGTACTGCTTGAAAAGGATGCCCTGATTCATAGCTGGATTGCCATCATGTCTGCTTTTTACATAAGGCAGCAAATAGATTTGATAAGGCTGTCTTAATTATTATCTGTTAATTTATTCTGAGGGCTATATTGCATGAATTCACAGAATGAAATCTGGTCCGACTTGCTTTACTGTGTTGCTGGTTCACCTGCTCTACCTCTCAGTCAAAATTCCTTTGTTTTTCTCTATGTGGAAACTTCTTATCTCATTAATAGTGAAGCAAACATTAAGGATTGCCTACAATATTCTGTAAGACTGTAAGAAAGACACACATCACATTCCTTATGTCCACTCATTCCTTTCAAAGGTGTGGGTTGACAAACGCACAGCTCGGCAAAAGAGGCTTGATAGTTTAACAAACCATTCAAAAAAAGGCCATCAAATATGAATCAAAACCAGGCAAACTCAGCAGCTTGGGCTGAGATTTTGTTTTTATTTCAAATCAAAACCTGGTTCATACACTCCCAATAAATAAATCCAGCTGTCATACCATTCTAATCTCTCTGCCTACTGATAATGAAAAGAGAAGCATCTTCTTGGGCAGAGCAGGTGTTAGAAAAAAAAGGAACCATTCTGAGCCCCAAGCCCAGTACGTGGTTCTGTCCCTGCTGGGTTAAGTTACGAAGAAATCCAAATCATTCAGTATGTGGGTGAAAGGAGGGAGAGGCCCATGCCTTTCTTTCTCCTTAGGCTCCTCATGAGACTGACACTGCCCTTCCTCTTTGAATATGGTTATCAGCAAATCCATTTCAGAACAGCTACTAAGGGATATTCATGACGACAGCAGCTGCAAAGTTGTTAAAAATATACAAAATTTCATTGTGTGGGTGGAAAGATTGCCCTTGCTGAACAGAAACAGGAATCCTAGCACCCTGATGTTTTTGGCTTCAGCTTGCTATATTTTGACACATAGTCTAGAAACCCCAATCCAAGCTATGCTTGTTGTCCTAAAATCTTTGAAATACAATGTTTAAAAATAAAAATGTGAGGCCACAATTTTTTTTTGCCCTCTTGAACAAGGCTCTCATGTATGGAGATGAGACAAGAGAAATGATTTTTCCACCTGCTATCAATACACCAGGCCAAGCTGCCTGGGGTAGCTAAAAAAAAGCATTCCACAACTCCGCATGGATTTCAGTGGATTGCTTAGCAGAGCCAAGATTTGCAGCTTTCAGCTGCTCCTGTGGGTTTGTGTGGCAAAGTGCACAGAAAATGCCATGCCAACCATTCCTTCAGAGCAGATGGGGAGAGGCATATTTACTAATCATCACAAAACCTGTTATATATGTTTAAATCTTTTTTATAAAAACAATTTCCTTTTCAGCCATTTATTGAACAGCTACTAAGCTGAACCTCTGCTCAGCAGTATGTGACTACAAAATCAGGGGTTTACTTTCTTTCCAGGATCCAGCTGGACAATGAATGACAATGACCACAACATGCTCCTAACTGCAACTCTGACTTTTAGCAGTCTTTCTGACAACTAAAATTTTCTAATACTTTATGGTTCTGTATTTCTGAAAATAAAGTTAATTACAACTGATGCAGAATGTGATATCTAAAAGTGGAAATTGTTTTGCTTAGCCTAGCTTATTTTTCCATAGTGACATAAGTTACCTATAGAAATGCACTCAAACTGAACTAAGAGGTATGCCACACATAACTATCATTACTCAAAGCTGTATTTTGCTTTCTAGCCATATATCCAATATATTCAATTCTATCCGTATATCCATATCTGTAACCTAATCTTGAAAAATATTTGAGTCCCTTGTCCTCTCCAAAAACTTCTGAAAACACCTGAAGAAATTTTAAAAGAAGTATCTGAAGACTCAAATCATATTTACTACCATTGAATGTAAACAATACTTGAAAATATGTGTACTTAACAGTCATTTCCCCTGTTCTGAGACAAAGGTAATGACTGTTTGATTTCTTGTGCATGTAGTGAAGAAACAGTAAATAAATTGCTATGCATCCTCTCAAAATCACTGCTGCACTCTGCAATTATCTTTTTCATCCATCATAAAGCTAATACACAAGTGGCTTAAAATATCAAGCACATGAAGACAGCCCAGTTCTGTGGTTTCACACTTGCCAGGGTGTTGGCTGCAGGAGGCAGTGCCGCAGAATGAACGAGCACTGTGGCACGTGCCTGCATGGGCTGTCCTCACACATTACTCAGTCAAGGCTGGCTTGTGCTGGGGTTTTCACCCAGCAAACTCCCAACATCCCTGGTGCATTCTCATCTTCCACTGAAATCACTGAAAGGGTTTGAGATAGCAACAGACCCCGTTCCCTATGAGTCAGCCTGAGGTTTCACTCCTGGCAAAGATGCTTTGCTGCTACATTACTGTAATTTTTAATAATTATTGATAACAATGTTATTAGCACATTGCAGCTATTCCGTTTTATATTCTGCTGTATATGCTCCACTGATTGATCCTTTTTGCATTTCTCTAATTTCTGTGTTTGTCTCTAGTTTGAGGAAATTTTCTAGTGAATGAATTTACAACCATTAGGTCTTAGACTTTTATAAGCTGGATTGTATGCCTTCTCTGTTTCAGTTACTTGTATTTTCATTCATCTCTTGCATTATCTGCAGTGTTTTCACTTTAAACAGCAAAACTTCTTGATGTTTCTGAAAGATTTGTTTTAAAGCAATAAATAAAAATAGCTTAAGACACCATCTTGCGTCCTCAAGAAACAGTACCATTTGTTTACAGTTAAGAATCCTGACAGCAGCTGCTTGCAGTCCAGGATCGCACTGATTATTATGCCATGGTATCATAAGAATATTTCCTCTACTTGTATTACAGATATATTAGAGCTATCAGTCAGAATGAAAATGTCTTCATGAAAACTCTGATGAATGAAATAGGTACTGACACCTAAGACTTGACACCTAAAATCATGAGAGAAACTGTGATAGAAGCACTCAGAGAAATAATACATTTCTTATGAAAAAAAAAGAGACCCTAAAGAGCAGGAAGACAGTTTGCCCCAGGAGAAGCAGAGCTGCAAAAGCAAGGCTTCCTGTAAATTTATAACCTTTATCCCAATCTCTCTCCTACTGCTTACCTTATTATGATGATTACAGCTCCTTCTGCCTCCCTTTGAACCCTCCACTGGGGAAGAGACAGTGTGAGCTGTGGCCTGTTACCGGCTGCATTTGCACTGATTGGCCATGAAGTTATTCTTAAATAGATAGTAAGTCTGGCAGTGGGAGCTCTTATTTTGTCTCCCCTCTGTTAATTTTCTCAGAACTTCTAGGACATTAATTGTCTCGAGATTTTCCTATCCTTTTTGAAATCCCTCTTTAGGCTAAAGAACTGTTAGGAGAGGAATAGGCTCGGTAGATAGACGTGTTCTGCTGGCATAAACTGATTGCCTTTAGGAAACCAGTCCAAGAAATGTTACTTTTCTCTTGGCAAGACAGGTACAGCACTGTAAAACTGGAATAGCTCAGGAGTTAAACTTTACAAAAATCATTTACAGTAATCACCTAGCATTTAGCTAGTCTATTTTGAATGGTACAAAGATAAGTACTCAATTTATCTTGTTCATATAAGCAGAGAGGGAAATTAACAAAACTTCAATGGGAATCTTGTAGAAATGTCAATCTATTGTCTGAGCTTGATATCACAGGGTAAAATGTGATATCATGTTTTCATCATAGTTGAATAATGTAGCCAGTGTCACCAGTAGAGCTGAAGGCTTCTTACCTTCCACCAAAGAAACGAGATTGATTCGGCTTCTTGTGATTTTCCAAGAACAAAGGGCATGCACAAACTGGATGGGCTGGCAATAGAGCCAAGCATAATCCATAAGGATTAGTTTTAAGGATGTGGCACATGCTGCTCCTCTGATACATCTTGATATTCATCACTCCTGCAGCCAGCATGAACTTCACGTCTGTTGTCAAAGCTGTGTCATGCTCTAAAGTAAGAGACATGTATTTTAAGTCAGTCGTGGCCCAGAAGAAGGCAAGGCTGTGCAGTGACTTCTGAAAAGTACCTTACACTGTGTAAAGGTGAAGTATATACCTTGTATGAGCTCCATTTCACTACCTTCCTCTCATCAAAAGATAGCACATAGTTATTTCAATGCCAAAATTTGATCAAAGGTAGTAGGCGTGATCTGGCCTTAACATATCCAGGCTCAAATGTAATTCTAGGAGCAGATCACCATACAGAGTGAAGTGACTTATGGAAATGAGTGTTGAAAGAGAAGGAATCCAAAGGGCTACTGATGAAGGACAGACTGAACCCAGTAAAGTAAGACTTTGAAGAGTGAGGAGAAGACAGAAACTGGAGGAAGAAGCTGAAATAGCAGGGAAACATGAAGAGTAGTCTAAAGGATTTCATGAAGATTACTTTAATACCAAGGACCTGGAGACAGAAAGAAGTGCAAATCTTCTCATGTATCATGTAATTTATAGCACAGGAGACTGAGTTTTGGATAAAGGCCATGGCAGGAATAGAGAGATCATAAATTGTGGGACATTAATGTTGATATTGGTTTGCATCACAAAATATTATATTGGAACCAGCTTATGCGTCTGTACATATGCATACATGTAAGGATAATTCTTAAAAGAGTAAATACAGATACTGCCCCAAGTAAAACTTTGTTAACCTAAATACATGACCTTTACAAGATGTACAGGGCATGAATACAAAAGCTAAACTTTCCCAGTGTGTGTCATCTCAGCTTCCAGCAGTCTGCACTTTAAAGATGTCCTGAACCAGAGGTTAGACTGAGACGATTTCGTTCAAAGTCCCAAGCAACTTTGCTTCCACAAATCTGTCAAATTAAGGGTTTTTTCACTTAGGGCATAAAAATGTTTCTTAGCAAAAACAAGTCTAAAATTTCACAGAAAAATGCATGATTACCTAATGTGATTATTTTAAATATGTTGCTTTTGATGTGAAGTTGATATTAATAAAAAATAAACTTAAAGGAAACATATTTTAAAACAATTTCCCCCTTAATATGTTCTGTTAGTGTTTCCTTTACTGTTGCACTTACTATTCTAAGGTTCTTGCTGACTGAATTGGGGGAACATTTCCATTTTCAATAGCTGTCACAACTTGGGGGAAACATACTTCAAGAATATGTTTTCTTTTTTTCACAGAATCACAAACTGGGTAAGGTTGGAAGGGACTACAGTGGGTCATCTGGTCCGACCTCCCTGCTCAAGCAGGAACATCCTAGAGCACATTGTATGGGATTGCTTCCAGATGGCTCTTGAATATCTCCAGTGAGGGAAACCCCACAACCTCTCTGTGCAACCTGTTCCAGTGCTCAGTCACACACATAGAGTAAAGGTTTTTTCTTATTATTCATGCAAAACTTTCTGCCCATTTTCTCTTGTCCTGTTGCTTGGCACCACCAAGAAGAGCCTGGACCCATCCTCTTGACACCCTCCCTTCAGATACTGACAGGCATTGATGAGGTCCCCTCTCAATCACCTCTTCTTGAGGCTGAACAGGCCCAGCTCCCTCAGCCTTTCCTTGTAAGAGAGATGCTCCAGTCCCCAAATCATCTCTGCTGCCCTCCACTGGACCTGCTCTCATCCTGAGGAGCCCAGAAATGGACACAGCACTCCAGATGTGGCCTTACCACAGCTGAGTACAGGGGCAGGGTCACCTCCCTCGACCTGCTGGCAATGCTCTTCCTAAGGCAGCAAATCTAATCATTGGCCTTCTTGGGCACACTGTGGGCTCATGGACAGCTTGCTGTGCACTGGGACCTCCAGGTCCTTCTCCACAGAGCTGCTTCCCAGCAGGTCAGCCACCAGCCAGTACTGGTGCATGGGGTTATTCTTCCCCAGGTGCAGGACTCTGCACTTGCCTTGGCTGAATTTCAGAAAGTTCTTCTCTGTCCATCTCTCAAAATTGTTGAGGTTCTTCTGAAGGGCTGCACAGCCCTCTGGGGTATCAGCCACTCCTCCCAGCTTGGTATCACCAGTGAACTTGCTGAGGAGAGATCTGCACCTTCATCCAAGGCACTGATGAATAGGTAAACAATAGTGTGTCATGACAGTTTACACTTTACGGTTTAAAGAAAAGGCCTTTATTTAAAAAAAAAAAAAAAAATATTTTGTGTGTTTATAATGTTCCTTTTTACATCTAGAAATCGTTTGCATGAACTTAAAAGTGAGAACAGCGTAATAACATGGAAGGCAAAGAGGTGTTGGGAGCATATTCTCCCAAGTGCATGAAATTCTTAGCTATAATGGAGAGAAAGAATATGGAAAAAACAAAACCAGCAACTTCTTGGATGTCTTCTTGGATGCCCAAGAGACAGTCGCAGCTATAAAACTAGATGGAGGGCAGAATTTGAGTCATTTGCTTTGAGAAGGAAATTCAAGCTTTGTGAATGGAAGGGGTCAATTAAGGATATGGTGACCATAAAGCACTAAATCTAATCCAAAGATTTCACCCCAGTCACAGTAAATTTCAGAAAAATGCACAGGTATGAAACAATGAAGAATAAATAGAAAGCAATAACCAATGTTTTATGACTGACCTCAATGGACTCCATAACAGAACTTCCTTTTACTTTATGACAATGCCTTAAGTAATAAAAAGGATGAGTTTTCTCCTTTCTCAAATAAAAGCAATGGTGGAACTGGGTTGCATTATTGATTTCTTCATCTGACAAGCTCAGAAGTCTACACAAAACAAAAAAAATATCACTGAAGGATTTTTATTTTTAATTTTCCAAAACATAGGCTTATATGAGAAAAAAATCCAAATAATGTATTTTCTAGGTGCATCTAATGATGTATGCTTATACTGGTCATTTTCTGGCAACAACAGGTGGAGTGTTGGAGCCTTACAGCCTATACTGCCAAGATGTTTATCTATACATTGTCATTCGGTGTCACAGACAGCATACAAGAAATGTGACTTAGTAACATTTAGATGGCTCAGCCCCCAGCAGACCTTAGTTATGCCACTTTACGCAAATGAGCATAAGCAGATATGACAATGAAACTCCTGCTTTACCAGCTGCTAAGGAAAAATCTATTGTTAGGCAAAAGACTGTATCATAAGGCAGCATAAATCCATCTGTGTTGTTCTATTTATGTGGCACAAATGCAAAAGGAGTGTGGCACATCATCAAGTTTCATGTCATTTACTGTGGGAGCAGCTGCACCCCATCCAAACTAAAAGAAACCTGGAAGTGTCACCATCAGCATATGAGAACTACAGACCCTTAGCACAGATGTTGTATAAAAATGAAAGCAGGCTTGAAGGGTGATGAAATGGGTAAGCAAATGTACCATTTTACACCTCCTGAAATGCTATTTTCTTTTCAAGAAAGATGTTGGTAAAAATTTTAATTTTGTCACTTCTTATTCAATCAGCATCAGCCTCACGGCTACTGAAAAAGGTCACAGTTATTCTAGGCCCACCATTTTTTTATAACTGACCATTCATAATAAATAGTCACTCAAAGAGATTCTATTTCATGTACCTACTAGATAACTTTCTCCTTCTGGTAGAGATCATAGAAAGTTTGTGTTGTTAGTCTATGTCTCTGTCTTCTCTAGGAAAAGTAAATAGGTTGTCAGAAGCAAAATAGAGCAGAAATAAATTATCATAGTCCATATAGTTTACTGCAAACCAAGTTGGACATTACATTTAGAGCTCTGGGTTTTTCGCTCTCCTTGTGTTAAATACTAAGAGCAGAGAATGCTTAGCTAATCTGTACTTCTGAACCAGTATGTCAAAACTGTCAGAAGCGATTCAGGAGCAAAAATTTGTATCCTCCTGATTAGATGTTCCAAATTCTGACCTTTTTATGCCCCGCTCTTAAAGTCACACACATACCCCTAGTTCCCTCTTCTCTCCTACATTAAACTTCTGGCCCATCACCAGAGCAGAGACTGCAGAGTAAGGAGGAAAGAGGTGATCTCCTTCAAGTGAACTCTTTTATGTGGGTTGAATTTAATGCTCACAGTGGATAGCCTTTCTGGTGCAGGATAATTCTGGGATATGAATCAACCCCTCCCCAGGCACAAGGAAGAACAAAGGATAGGAATGCAGCAGATGAAGAAATAGTCTCTTTTTCTAACCCACTTTTTCAATGAAGAAGTATTGGCTGTTTTTAAATTTCTTGATGTCTTGTCTGACAAATTCCAGGTTTCACTTTAAAAAGTGAAAAGCACAACTTGAAATTGATGGAAACACTAAAAATGCTCTAAAACTGCTAATTACCCTGAACGATGGAACAATATTAAGAGAACTAGAAAAAAAGTAAAGCAATGGTTCTGTAGTAAGCTAAAATTGAAAGTGATGCCTCTCGTTCCAAAATAAAGAGGAATAAAAATACTTTCTGTCTTATTTGCAATGTTTTTCCTTCCATTTGCTGTAAATGTTCTTTTGAACACTTATACATGCAACAAATAAGTCATAGTACTTTCAAAGTGCACCAATACAGTTGTTAATTGAATTTGCATGGTAAGTCAGAGCATAACAGTATCTTTGTTTAATCAACACAGTACATTTGAGCACTTCATATGTGGCAAACTATTTGAAAACTGTAAGTTATGCAGACAAGTTATTTCATTGATATCATGTAACACAGGAATTCCAGACTTTCTATGTCCCTTCATGCAGAAAATTAAGGATTTAAACTCATCAGATTATGAATTCTAGTATATTATATCCTCTTTGCAAAAGCTGTGCTTCGAGGCTGTTTTTAACTGCAGATCCAGATTTCAGCTCTCTCTCATTCTTCAGTTTCACATCATTTTGACTGCAGCCACATACAATTAGTGTTTATATTTGCATACCAACAGGTCATACAAAACAGAATAGAAATAATTGTGCTTCTCACTTTTCAAGCTGTGCTGCAATGGGCAAGAAGTTTTCTTTTTAGCAGCAGCCAAGTTGTTCCATGAGTGCAGTATAGTTCCGGCCCGCCACACGGCCTTATGAGGCTTTCTAGGTTTTACCTCATAAACTCACAAATTGAACCATCAATGGAGCCAAAGGCAAGCCAAAGACAAGCAGCTCTTTTCCTTGATAATTCCTGATGAATCTAATATATGTAAGCAGTGATGAGGCCCCTATCCAAACTCAACAACTTTGTTTCGTTTGTTAACGAGGTGTTCAAATCCTACAATGCAGTTTGCTAGAGTTTTGTCATTGGTACCTTACTACAGATCAAAGAAAATTCCCACAGCACTTAGTCAAATGCTTTTACAAGTAAAGGTTTTTAGGGTATTACCTGGTCCAGAGTGTGTGTTGACAATCACAGAGGAAGAGCAGTCTCTATGTAATACTTTTGATGAACACTGTGCACACACCACTTGACAGGTCCTTAGATGATTTCATTTTCAGTGCTAGAAGCAAATTAAATCTTGTCCAAGAGTTCTCACTGTTTCGAGATTATCGCTTATTGTTAATGAGATGAGCATGCATTCCCTCACTGTCATCATTTCCTCAGCAAAATACAATGCTATTAGGAGCCCTTGCATGGCATTCAATGTTCAGACATCAGATGTCTCTGGGCAGTTTACCTAGAGAGAAAGTATCACATTGAAAGATCAGAGTGCTAAGTGCTGGGAACAATTTAAGTGCAAATGTCGTATCTAATAGTTCTTAAACAACCAGTTTGAGCTCTTAAAAATGCAGCAAGATACATATCCTACTGTTCCATTTTGGCTCTGACACTGCATAAGCAAGGTCATTTCAGGTAATCTATATATAGAGAAAGATCTTAGTCTCTTGAATACTATACTGAAAGAATCCCTGCATAATTGACTGCTACAGGGAGTGGATCCAGCTCATTATTTGAATTACACATCCATCTGTTTCAGTCAGGATGGTTTATAAAGAGGTTGCAAGAGCTAGTTGAAATTGTCAAATAGCACATAAGATCATTTTAAACTATAGAAGAAGTTTAATATGCACTTCCTTTTGTGAATCAGCAATTTTAAAGGAGAGGAAAAAAAAAGTTTATTCTGTAATCCAGGGATTTTAAGGAGCTTATACCATCCTCTTTTTTCCCCGGGACTATTCATTATCCTGAGCCAGGATTTTATGTATTCCTTGTCCCTTTGCTTTCTAATTAATTTACTGTATTCTGTTTAGCCTGTCAAGTCATTTTTCGGTATTAAATATTAAAACAGTCTTTTTAAATCATAATTTACACTAAAAAAATATTAAAAAGATACATCTTTTGCTCATTCTTTTCTCTAAAATATTATAGAAAGGAAGAATGAAAACATTTCTCGCTATAGACTCTTGTGTTTTATCAGCATTCAATTTCTTCATGTTTTAGCTACTAAGAGATTAGGCAGATTTTGACTATGTGATTTTATGCATTTTTTTAATAGGGCTCGCATAATAGAAATACCCATTTACTGTCTTCTTTCCCTTGCTCTCTGTATTAGCTTCTCTGAGATGAGGCCCCCACTGTGCCTGATGCAGAGATGCAACCCATTGTGCCGTGCTGCTGATCTTTTACAAAATCAGAACCTGATTTTCATAATCTGGAATTTCTTATGATCTCATTGAGAATCATTAGCATAATTTACTTTCTGCTTTATTTTTTTTATTGTGTACATATCATGTTTCAAACCTCTGATTTCCTTAAGCTCCAGATCCCTATAAATAGCTTGCTTTTATGGTTTTTAGTCTAGATGCTAAATTCAGAATACTGACAGATGTATTGCTTTGAAAACTTACGTTTCCCACATGGTCTGGGAAAGTACCTCAACATCTACATATATGTCCTGTCATAGAAAGAATAACTGGAATAAAAGTATTTACATTCTGATCTCATTTTAGTTTATTGTTGGAAGTTGGGTAAATATTTTCAGATAAGCTTTTAGAATTACAGGAGGAAAGCTGATAAAGCCAGAATAGTCCGTATACTCTTCCTGTATCTTCAATTCAAACACAGCTGTTGATAAGGTTATTCTTCATATGTGGGAGTATTAATTGCCAGGTGTTCTTCCAGTTCTGCTTCCGCTATAACCTTTTGCTTATGTTTGCTGTGGCATTCAGTTTGAGTAGAATTGGTAGAATGTGGTAGAATTTATCCTCCAAACCAAGTCATTAGAAAATGTGTCTTAAAACAGATCAAGAGGATGCCTCTCCTTCTAAAGACCACTAAACCCATACCTCTGCACTTGGCCTAGCTATTTTTATTACAAAAAAGCAGAATTTCCCTAGACCTACTTCAGGCCACTCTTACTTGGGGATACTTTTGCATCTTTTAGATAATAGATGAGGTGGGAATTACCCAGTAAATATGCACTTGTGTCATCTATAATTAAAATTCACAGACACACCAGTTTATTTCTGTCCAGAAGAATGGATTGAGTTAACATGAATTTCTCATTTTTTAACCACAGAAGGCATGTCAATCCTAACCTACCAAATATGCCTGTCTTTCCTTCTTTGGCCTGCGAGGAGCATGTTAGCTCAATAATTAAGTATAGCATCCTTGTTATTCACACAGAGATAAAATGCAAGGACAGTCATTTATGATACCACCCTCACAGTATTTTTGTCTAGCTAACAATAAAACACAGATGTTATGAATCCTGGTCTACAGATTCAAAATTGCAATGAACAAGTTACAACAGTTAAAGTTAACATTTCCACCCCAGAGAAATATTTTCCCAATTGAAAGCTAGATATTTTTCAGATAGGACTGCCATTACCTCTTTGATTGCCCTCCTTCAATCACATGTTGTCATCAGATCAGGTCTCTTACACACCTGCAAGGTCACAAGTCTTCTCCACAGCTCAGAGGAGACAGGACAACTTGCAATATCAGATGAGCTCATATTCTTCAAATGGGAGCAGAAACAGAAGTGCATTTGAGGGGTGCAAGACATCAGCATTCCACTCTGCCCAGGCTCAGAACATTGCTTCTGAGGGTCAAGATACAGAGAGGAACACTGAAGAGGAGTCAGACTGCCTCCCTCTGTCCCACTTAGTTTTTAATGACTGTCAAGAGAGCAAAATAACTCAGTCTACTGACCTGCCCACGCCTTCATGCACCCATTTTTTTTTTGCGAGTTATTTACATAACTTACTTGAATAAGCAATGTCTTAAAGCAAGTCTTTGAAATGGCTCACAGAGAAGTAACGCTTGTCATTCAACAGGACGATGTTCCAACTCATAAGCCCACCTGCCCCCAAGAAACAGCAAAATTAGACCACCCATAAGCCTTTTCTCAGCAGAATGTCAGGTTTCCAGATTGACAGTGGACTGCAGCTGACCATGCCTATTCTTCCAGCTGTGGTGAAGGACAGGAAATGCTCATGAAAAAAAAAAAGCAGACTCCCTCTGCTTTTACAATAAACTAAAATGAGACCAAAGTGTAAATAACTGCACTCAGCAGAACCAGGCTTCAGATGGATCAGCCTTGATTTTTGCCATTAAAATGTCATAACTGTTGCAGACTATTCTGCATAGCGGATTTGGGAAAATGCACAAAGACTGGAGGTGTTCACATAGTGTATATCTGATACCCATTTTTTCCTATTATTATAAAGAAAGACTGCTGCTTCATTTAGAGTCTGAATCAGAACAGTGTTTCTGAGTGCAGCGTTTCTTTCTATATTGATTAAGTTCTGTACTCAACTAAGCTGTTCTGATTCATTTCTAAAAGGCACATTATTTATTGCAAATGTCAGATGGTCATTCTTAGAAATACAGATATTGTACAATATCTGAGACCGGTCAACTAAACTTCTCAAGAATTGTCACTCCCTGAGAACACAAGAGGGAAGAACATTCTGCAATATACATAGTTTTGTTTCTCTTCAAATATCATTTCAGACACACTGATGGAGAAGAAAAATCAACTATCCTGCATAATATTTAGGGTTCTGAGAAATGCATAGCTAAAGACGAGACTCTTTTCAAGCTTTTGATTTTCAGATTGAACATAGGAAAAAAGTTTTTGCAAAGAAGCAATTTTTCTAAATATAGTATTACTGAAAAACGTCCATTGAACAAAATTGAAAAATGAAACACACTGTAGACTTTAGTTCCTACTAAGATTAATAAAACTGGACAAATAAATATCCAAACTCATAGGCTGCAGCATGGAAAAGTATTTAAACATAGCCTTTTAAGAAACTATTCAGATTTGGGTCATCATTTAAGTATTTGTCAGTTTAAGGTATGGCATTGTCTGGTGATTTTCCTTCAGAATTTTGCCATATTATTTTCAACGCCTGACATTATCTCAGTCGTTTTTCATTGGAACGCGTGAGACACTTTTATAGCAGAGCACAAGACATCTGAATGGTGTTTGGAATACGTCTTACATCAGTTGCGTGAAGAGGTTCCACTGGCTCCTCCAAGCTGTTCGGCATGGCAGCAGAACTACTACTGCCTTTTGTCCCTGAAGCCTTGGATTCAGGCTCCTCATCTGTTCATTTGAAATGGGGAGTCAAAGTCAATCCAGCATGGATGTCAGCCTGCTTATTCCTCCCACACTTCTGGGTACAGATTGTTTAGCCTGCTAATCCAATGAAACAGCTCAAGTACAATGCAAGAATAGTGTATTTTTTCTAAATTCTTTATTCAAAGGAAAATCTTTAGCCAGTTTAACAGAATAAAAAAAAGGGAACAGACATATTTCAAACAGCTTTATAGGTATGGGAAATGTCAGCTCATAAGATCACATAATGACGTATTATTCTATATGCCATAGAATTTCTATTTATTAGGAACTTTAAAGCAGACATTCAATATTCCATGGAATTGACCAGTTTGGAAATGAAAGATTCACAACACTCTGAAGTGCTCTGAGGAGACACCTGAGCTAGCTTGAAGTTCAAGCGGAAGGCTACCCTTGTTAAAAGCCCTGAGTAGCTAAAGAAGAAAGCTAGGCTCGAAGTCACTACAGTATTCTGTACTCCTGCACTATGCACTGTGAACACAACCTCTCAGTAATTCAAATGGGACTGTATATATCCATATGGTTCCACAAGATAACTCTATTAAGTTAGTGATGCTTCTGGACTTATTCAGATCCTATGTTTGACTGGAACGACGATGTAGTGTATATCAACCCTACCGAAAAAGAAAAGATACCGTAGGTTACTGGGGTTCTTCTCTGACAACTCCCTTAGGAAATAATACAAAAGTATTTGTTATTTATATACAAGCCAGCATGTCAACACATTTTTAGATAACTCTCTGTACATTTTTCTGTTTAGCAATGGAAACTACAGAATAAATTATATATGACAATTGCGGCTATTCTAAGAAACTTGGTTGCACAACTGGCAATCTACAAATTAGATGTAAAATGCTGCATACAAGTGATATTTCTTGGTATGCTGTTTATGTTCCTAACTATTTTGTGCCACTATCTGTATAACAGTAAGATTAAGTCTACTCAACATAGCCTTCTGTTATCTGATAATATCTGTCCACTTTGTGCACTTTCAGATGTCCTGAGGTGGTACGCCAGATGTTAGGAAGATTGTATTTTACTTCAAAACCCGCAGGTATAGAGCAAACATATTTTGCTATGCATACCATCTGGTACCTGTTTTTTACCAGAGAACGGAGTGTGTTTAATCATTAAATCAGATCCTGCAGTAGTTACATCAAATTAATTCATACAGATATATGCTTTCTTCCCCCCTGTGGTTTTTCCTATCAAAGTAATCTGGTTACTTTATGTGACAGAAAATGAAGTCACTGGACCAAATTCTGCTCTTAGATACACACACACAACCAACAGGAAGTCAGGTTTGTAAATACTCACAGAATAATCAGATATGAACAATAGCTATGTTTAATAAAAGTATCTTACATACATGGTAAAGCACTGCCTTTTATTTTTCTGTTTTGATCCTCATTACTTAATCAGTAAATCAAAATTAACTTAATATTAGTTTTAAAGATATGCATCAATGTTTGTCACCTTATTTTTTCCTGCAGTACAGGTCTAATAACATTTCTTTTCTGATGCTGGTCAAAATTCAAATAATGAAACTTTTATCTAGTTTTCTGACAGTTTCAATAAACAAAGGTTTTTTCAAAAAACAAATCATTTTTAGAAGTGTTGCTTCATAACCTGTTCTGTCCGTTCTTCACTTCATTGGGTTCTGCCCTCTTTTATTGCAATTAATGATAGAACAAAACAGGTAATTATGCATGCAGGTTGGGTTTTTGTTAAAAAACTTATGAAGTACATTCACAGACTTTTTTTGATACAGAGATTTGGTACAGAGAGATATTTACCTCTCAGCTCAAGAAATAATATTTCCCTAGGATTCTTTTCCTCATCTGGCCTGAGATGCTCATGTCATAGAGGTGTTAATCACTGTGAATTAGTTTGCAGCTTTCATCACATTTTAGATTCATTGCATTCATTGCAGTGGTTATTTTGTAAGCAAGCCCACCGTATTAGAAAGACTTGCAATGTTCTCATACTGTTCATGTTCCTTTCACAAGCAGTTAGTTGCTAAAAAAAAGAAATTGGGCAGTTTGAAGAACTTGACTTGAACAGCAATTAACAGTAATTAAATGACATATAGTGGTTGAGTGACCACAACGGGGGTAAAAACGACACAGAGAACAAGTTAGGTTGATTACACAGGCTAAATACAATCGTTATGGTCAGCAAATATTACTGGAAGATATTCTGTCAGGACAGTAGTCTGCTATGAATTTGCACATTTTTTTCAAACAAACAAGCCAGAAATATTTGCTTTACAGGTAGAGAGTACAAATGTAGCAGCACTAATCATATACTTGTCTTTGTGTGCAATAGCCACTAAATTACCAAGAAAGTGACAAAAGGTGATGAGTATTTTACATTGCCTTTGCTAAGTCTCAAGCAATACTAGCAAAGCTGGTCAATGAAATTAACGTTGTGCCAAGGCACTGTTCAATGGTCTTAGTTAAGTGGAAGAATAAATAGAACAGACTGGGTACAAAGTTTTAATTTTCAAAGGCAAATTGCAAAATTAAGCAAAGTGGTCAAAGAAATTACTTATGCCAAAGAGGTTTTTTTGCCAGTGAAAAAAAGGCTGAGATTTCTTTCAAGCAGATTTGCAAAAAGTACCAAGAATTTGTGTCCCAAACAAATAGAAAAAACTTTTAAGGAAACATCCCATATTCAATTGAGTGGTCACCTTGAAAAATGAAAACTGATTTTCACATTCATTTAATAAAAAATTGTATTGCAGTTTTCTCAATAAATCAGTACAAGTTTATATGCGCACACTTTTTTTTTTTTGGGGGGGGGAATAAAGATATCAAGTTCAAAATTACAATCCATTCCTCACTAAAATGAAAAATATTTGGTGGTTAGAGAAAGAGGACCTGCAAAGCTGGTAAATGGTAATCCATCCAAATAACTTTGCAGAAGCTAGAAGGCTGCAATTAGATGCGTATCTCACTTTCCTCCTTGATATCAAGCTCTCATCAGGTGTCACCACACTACATATGGAGAATATTTTTGGAATTCCCAGTTCTTTCACCTTCAAGATTTTTGCATAATGAGATTCACTTCTATTTATCTGGTTTTGCTCAGAAAAGCTGACGAATTATGTGTTACTTTCTTATAAGCATCCTTGGGTTGGATTCAAGTGATTAAAGCCAATAAATGAACAGAAATTCTAAATGTTTCTTCTTGTCCAGAGTTTTAGATAGTGATCAGACCCTCCTGACATAAAACTGACCTACTTCTGACTGAGTTCTTGGTCCTAAATCATAACACCTTCAACAGCACCAAATGCTGGCTCCATGCACAAGTGCCATAGCAAGTATGAAAAATTTCATCATGCATGAAAATATTGAGTGATTTTCAGGGAAATTATCCTTTCCTACACAGTCCAAAGTTTCTGCTAGACTTTTAGGTGCTGATAGCAGGACTTCCAGGTGCTGATAGATTTTGAACACTTTACAATCCCCGACCTGAGGTGAGCAGACAATCCTACACTGTGGCTAATCCTGCACTAGAAGCGCTGCCTATCTCTCTGCCTTGCCCTTTCACTGAGCTACGGGCTTAATTCACTCCCAGATCTTGCTTTATTTTTCCAGGATATTTGTAGAGTCATAAACACCTCTGTAGGCATAACAGATGAAGCTGAAAGGGGAGAGAACTGATGCTACTTTATTTTCAGTTTACTTCTTCTGCAGCACTGTAAGAGAGAGGGTGTGAGAAAGATGTGTGAAATCTATTTAACTACAGGTTCTTACCTGCAATAAACTAATTCAAAACAAGAATTTTTAATATGACAGTTTAACTTTCTAAACCGCATTCAGGAAGCTTTTGGACCAATTAGGTAAAAATCTCTCTCAAACAGCTTTAGCTGCTCAGAAACACCAAGGGTAGACTTTTGGCCTTTGTGCTTTATTATAGGACCACCAGGTAGGAGAAGACTTTGAATTATATTGGTGTGATTTAGTGATGAATGATTTAGTGGTGATGTGATGTAGTAATGTGGCTCATATATGAGCTACAAAGGTATGATAATGAACCTGGCAAAACTGAGTTATCTAATGACTTAGATGTGGTATGTATGGTATATCAGTTACATGTGATATATCAGTTAACAGATTCAATTAGATGGTTGAAAAGCTTCCTAATAATTAGGAAAAAGGGCTCACCAAGTATTAAGGACAGAGCACTAGAAACCAGTAAGATACTGATTTTGAATTATTAGGCCTTTGATTTTGCTCTAAGTTTTATTTTAGACTCTGCTAATTATTTTCCTGATGTTGTGTAAGTTATCTTTGCCATATTTTTTCTAACCTGTCAGCCACAGACTGCTATTTGTACATGAGATATCAAAAGATAGTACAGGAAAAAAAGCTGCATTTAAAGAAATAAGAAACCTCACATATTCAAGGAAGGAAACAAAGTGAATAAGCCAGGGAGGAGCAACAAAAAGTTGCTACAATAAAACATCCCATTTAAGATTATTGTTATTTTTGTGATGTAACATGCAATATATTTCTCATAAAACTGCTGTTGAGGCCTTTTGGTTTATCATGGCCCTATAATAACAGGGGGGAAAAAAGGATTTCAATTTACCATTTTCCCTTTTATGACAGTGTAGTTTTACCAAAATCTAAACGTTCACGGAAAAACCACAGATCACAGAGGACAGAGTCCCTAAATTGCCTGCAGTGGAATATAATAAAATCTGAGCTCAGTGAAACTGTGGCTGTTGACCCTTGGTAGGATAGCACTCAGCAGACATTAAGAGGGTGGTGTGACATGATGGCCAGGCTCACTACAGCATCTGAGCATAGCTGTGCAGCTGCAGGATGGAAATAGTCCCCAGTGAGTGGGTGAGTGACAGCAAAGTGTAGAGGGACCAGGTGACTCACAGAGGTGTGTAGATTTCCTCAGAGTAGTCAGGTCCGTGGAGTAACTAAATAAGTATAACAGCTAAATTCAACATGTGTGGTTGCACAAAATAACCCTTAAATAAAAGTGACTGAATTTTCTCTCACTGTGATAACAAGACATTCTGCTGTGCCATGGGGCTGAGCCACTCACTTTTCTTAACAAGTGTTTCTGTCATTAGCTTTTAAAGTCACCTGAATGAAGTCAAAAGAAGCCTATGGCTAAGCAGCTGTCGAAGAATAATGTGTATGGAAGACCTAGGATGTCTGTGCAATGAACAGGACTTTTTATGTTTCCTTCTGCAAGGATTGAAAGGACAAATTAAACGCAGATGGAGTCAATACAACCTCAGATCTCCACTACAGATATACATATACATAAATATTTTGACATGTATGTGAGTTTAACGGGAAACTAGCAAGCTGACCAAAAATGTGACCAGAATAAAAAAGAAAATTTAAAAAGCTGTCTTACTCATTTTGAGGTGTCATACAGTCCTACAGTTCATATTGATGTAAGGCTGTAAAAATTGCACAACAG
Organism: Ifrita kowaldi; assembly: GCA_013398055.1. Lineage (NCBI taxonomy): Eukaryota > Metazoa > Chordata > Aves > Passeriformes > Cinclosomatidae > Ifrita > Ifrita kowaldi. The sequence goes on along the minus strand of VZRS01013826.1, from coordinate 133,348 downwards.
AATAACTTGAATTATTTTTTAATGACATCACGTTGTTGTAAAAACAGTGCCGGATTTGGTTCTCTCTTGACATGGTGAAAATATGATTTTACACAGTCTACAAATCTCAGTGAAGTTATTCCCTCTGTACACAGGTGACAGTTGTCCAGACCACGATGGACAACCTATACTGCAAATAATTCTGCACATTTTTTGTCATTTAGCTGTTTGTGTCCTTGTATTTTCCATGTGTGTTGCACTTACTGCACTGCCTTTGCAGGAGGGCAGGCAGTGAGCTGCTGTTTCCCAGTGATCTCAGACCTGCCATCTGAAATAGAACACTGCAAAATTATTCAAGTAGACGATTGCTGGGATTCTAACAGAACATTTATGAGAGACATTTTGTATGCTCTGAAATACTTTCTTCTGTGCCTGTCAAGAGCCATCAAGATGAAAAATAGGGACTGAGTTACAGACGCAATGCTGAGATACAGTCTATCATTTGAACTAACCAGATTAATAAAATTAATGAAACCTGAAAAAAAGTAACAAAACAGGTCTACATATTCCATCATATTTTTAGGGAAGTGTAAATCAGAGATGGTCAAAATTTTCCAGATTTTAAGTTTTTGCTATGTACTCTAAATAACACAATTGTCAATATGAATAGAATCATGGAAATAGAATCATTTACAGTATAGATAAAAAGGTAATTTATTCCATCTTTTAAAGGAAAACTTTAGATGCAAATTACACTAAATGCCCAGAAACTCTGCTGCCTTTACAGAAATCATGGCATTCTTCCTATTGATTTGGCCATAGAGCTTGATGTCTCCATCCAAGAAAGCAACTTAGTGCATGCCTTTGAAGGACAGAAGTTGTTTTGTTAACTGAGAATGGGATCGAAGAGTGTTGACAGGTATGGAACTTAAGAGTGCAGAAGAACCAGCCAAAATATTTTAAGTCACTGGCCCCAGGTCTCAAATTCTCTTCTCTGCAGGACACTCCTCAGGACTGAATTCTTTAACAAATGTGAAGCTGAATTTCACTCAAGTTATTGTGAAATTCTTCCACTTAGCTGAGGGAAGAGCTGACAAAAAGTAATTGACTATCCTTACAAAATAAGCAGAATAAATCTTCCCTATTTGCACAGCTCAACTTCCTCTTTACAAAGCTCACCATGTTAGTTAAATCTCCTTCAGCACTTTGAAAGCTGTTAGACGATGTTGCACATATAGAGCTGCAACAAATTCAGTTTTTCTGTCATGCATTTCTACTATAAGCTCTCAGAGAATCATAGGAAAAATTCTAAAACCTGCATTTATACCTGACAAAAGATTTTTATGTGATCAAAGCTCATCTGCACACCCACAAAAGAGGCTAGAGAGATAACAGCAGGTGGGGGAACTCAAAATACACCCTTCCCAATTACTGCCACACCATCACAGGAGCCATCAGCCCATAAAACACTCATCTCTACCAGACCAGAGAAGTGCAGGAGTACAAAAGCAAGGAAAGAACCCAAATTAAAGACTCATAGAAAGGACTGCTCTGTTTAGGCTTCTCTCAGAGTTGCCCTAGTAGAGCCTCAGCACCAGAGTCTGGATATTAAGGCCATCAACATGAGTTATGACTACAGCACCATTTGATGGTTTTACCCTAGCTGAGGTGGAGGGATGTGCCTAAGGATATGGGAGATATTGTGGGATGCAAGGGAAGTGCATTTCAATATTTATTCTGGGATGTTTAGGAGACAAGCCAAAGGTGGGGAAAGGAAGTGATCTAGACAATTTGGGGAGGAAGAGGTGTGAGGATAAGGAGAGACAAAGAGGCCAGTCAGGTGCAGTTTTGTCCTTGGTATGCTTCTCTGGCCAGAGCTGCACCTGACCAGCCCAGCCTGTCCTATTTCTTTCAAAGTTCTTTCAGTGAAGGAGCCCCTACTGAGTGGGTCTGGGTGCCAGCAGTTGCAGTCAGCGCACGAGTCAGGAATTCCATGTGCCTGTGTGGAGAGACTTGAGCGAGCGAAACCCAGCTTTGGGTGTGTGTATATGTGAGTGTGTCTCTGTGTGAGTGCAGGGCCTGCACCAGCTGCTGCAGTGAGCTGCAGCCTCAGCGGCTCCTATGTCCAGGTGACAGCAGCTGAGGAGACTGGGATCCAGTGGCAGCTGCTGGGCAGGGCAAGTGTCTGAGCTGGGGTGATAAAGGGTTCCAAGTTGTACCTGTGTGTATATATATATATATGTATATATATATATACACACGTATGTATTTTCACTAGGGTGTTTCCATCCCACACAACAGAGATGGAAGTGGGATGAGCTCCATGTGAGTGTTCTGTGTGTCTGATCTGTGTGGCCATCACTCATGTGATGTTCATATGTGTGCACTCTGTGCATGTGTATCCTGAGAATATATGTTCAGTCTCACTACTGGTTGGAGCTGGGGCATGAAGCTTGCCCATTTCAGGGCTATCAGATCCAGCAAAGTATAAATTCACCACACAATCTGTTAAATAGTTTTTAGTGACTATCTTAATTCATTGCCCCAATTCTTTAAACACTTTAAGTTAGTCTTTTCTGGCACTTGTTTAATTATTGTCTTGCCAAATTCTGTTTTAAAAACAGTTCAAATTATTTCTAGATTGTATAGCCAACTATATTTTTATTCTTTGGAAGAGTTTTGAATTTGAGGATATTTATGTGTTTTCATCTTCAGTGTTGAACTATCCTGGAGCTCTGAGTGTGATGAGGGCCAGAATAAAGTGCTCTAAAATGTTTTTTTTTTAAAAATAGCACAGGGACAATTACATATTATGCTTATCAGAAGTAAAAAAAGGAAGTTGGGGGTTTTTACCTGTAGGGGTTTTTTTATAAATATTGGGGAGCTTTTTAGAAAATGTTTTCACTCTTCTCTCTAATTTGCTTGTGACACTATGTTCTTTTCCAGACAAGTCTAAGAATTTCTAGTTGACATTGACAGGAGTAACCTCACATTTCCTTAGGTAGAATTTAACTTGAAATATGCATTCATTCCATAATGAGTCAGCATTTCTGGATGAATATTCCAACATAAAAAAACTTTGCTGTGTATATCTCTTAGCAACTAAGAAATTACAGCCTTAATTTCATTTTAAAACTCCCATGTTTAATAAAGTTTTGGGGTTTTTTTGCACTATGGAGTGAATACATGAATTATCAAGTCTTGCCTTGGACTCTTGATAATTCAGCTGTCTTGTACAAGAAAAATGCGAGATATTGTTCTGAAGGATGGTGAAAGAATCCCTGGACAAGCGAGAATTAGCAACTGCCAGGGTCTTTCAGTTTCTGGGCCCATTACAGCCCCTGCAAAGGCATCAGCAGGCAGGAGAGACCAGCAGGTACAATCACAGAGCTCACCACAGCTGCTGGGTCCAGGGAACGGTCACATATGCGAGGTGACAGCCGCCTCTGAGAAGTGAGGACGGGGTGAAGGCAAGGACAGGCACAGCTTTCCTTCCCACTTCTCCTTAGCAGCAGAAAACTGGCAAAGCCAGCTCTTCCTGTTCTCTCTCCCTCCCTCCCCCGTGGTTTTGCTTATGCTGCTGAACAGGCTGGAGCCAGTTTTGTGTTCTTTAGTTCCTGTGAGGATATGATCCACTGTTCTAGGATAAAATTTGAGAAAGAATGCTTGCTTGAAGGAGAGTTTTGCCTCTTGGTAGGTATTGTTTGAAGCAATGCTGGCCAAAACAAATTAGAGAGTTTAGCTCTTTTTAATAGTTAAGCAAGTCATACAGTACCCTCAAGCAGACACTCAATGAGTGGCAACTCAGGTATTAATTGCAATTAAATATTTTCATACAGGATTGCAGCAGCTGTGCAGAAGCTCTCACAGCCCTATAGTATCATTCATAGTCTGGCAGAGGACACTAAGCAAAAGTCCTGTTTGACTAGGACTGACAGTCTAAACACAGTTCCATTTTTATATTTTTGTTTCAGAAGTTCACACGTTTGCTAAGGAGACATCATGGTCAAGGACCTCCTGACCATGATATTGGCAGGATTCCTTTCTTTCTCCTTTATTCAAAGCAGAAGGTCATTGCAACAAATATTCATAGGCTTTTCAGTACTGAAAGGAATCAAATATCCAATGCTGCATAGTTCTTTGGCACACTGTACCACTCTAAACTAATACTGCAAAGTGTAAGGTGCTATTCCAACGGTGCGACACTTTCAATGTATCACATTTGACACCTTTTCAATAAAATAGGCTAAATTTAGATAACCATATGCTCATGTTGACAAGCTCGCTTCTCCCTGATATGTGTTTTCATGAAAGAGTACAAGAGGGCCTCAAAGTTTAATTAGTCTAAAATTAATTCAAAATATTGTATTAATTTACAGTAGAAAGGTCAAGGTGTTGAGCAAACAGCAGGAATGAATATTTTTTACTTAATGCACTAAGATTCAGCTGTAAAAATTCCATTAATGTTAATAAGAGTCATGCTGCCAAATTCAAAAATCATACTATAAATATTTTATCTGTCTGTGCTCTTACTGCAGTCTAATAAACCTTGTACAATTAAAGCCCCTTCTCTCTTGACTGCCTGCTAAGCAAAGTTGGAGAGCACGCACATGTGAACGAAGAAGTACTACTCTGCACTGGGGTGGCCCCACCTTGGGCCCTGTGTGCAGTTTGGGGCACCACAATATATGAAAAAGATTAAGTTATTAGAGAATGTACAAAGGCCACGAGGACAGGGAAGGCTCTGGAGGGGAAGTCTTTTGAGGAGGAGCTGAGGCCACTTGGTCTGTTCAGCCTGAAAAAAAGGAGACTGAGGGGAGACCTCACTGCAGTTACAGCTTCCTTGTGAGGGGAAGAGGAGGGGCAGGCACTGATCTCTTCTCTGAGGTGACCAGTGACAGGACCTGAGGGAGTGGCCTGAAATTGTGTCAAGGATGGTTTAGGTTGGATATCAGGAAAGGTTCTTCACTCAGAGGGTGGTTGGGCACTGGAACAGGCTCCCCAGGGCAGTGGTCACAGCACCAGCCTGACAGAGTTCAAGAAGCATTGGGACAATGCTCTCAGGCACAGGGTGTGACTCCTGGGTTGTCCTGTGCAGGGCCAGGAGTTGGACTGAGTGATCCTCGTGGATCCCTTCCAACTCAGCTTATTGTATGATTCTATGAAGTATTTTATCAATAGAGATGTATTTATACTTTGTGCTTCAGCAATTTAAGAAGATGGGCCAGTGTCACAGTTACATTTCAATCTTTGCATCATTTTAAGGGATTTTTAAACCATTTGAGAAATTTAAAATGTAATTATTTTTTAAAAATCCTTCTCATCAGCAACTAACATTGGCTTTTTCTTAGCATGACTCCCAACAATATACAATGATAATCTATTCACTTACGTGTGATTAGGTCATAAAGTCTGATTTAATTCAGTATATATTATTTGTAAGATCAACGTCACTCTAAAATTAACTTATTTTTTGATGTGTCTCATTGAGCATTGTGATTTTCTTGATTGTTCACGCTCTGTGGTCCTATTGGTCTAAAGTAAGCTGAAATTCGAGCTATAGATCACATAGCTGAAGGCAGATAAAATTTTCAGTCTCCACTAACATAAAAATTACATGAATAAATGCACAAGATATAATTTCTAAAAATGGAATAATAATTAAAGTGATCAATGAAAGCCTTATGTTTTACCAGTTTTTTTAAACAAAATTCCCACAATTTAAATGGTACATAATTGGATGCCTTGTACATATTTTTTAAAAATTTCTATATTTGCTGACACTATAAGAATTACAATACCTTATCAAATGTGCAGAATCTGAGTTAAAAATAATAATAATTATAAAAGAAAACAAGAAAAATTACAGTTCCCTGGAGGCACAATCCAAGCAATAACCAGAATATTAAATTGAAGAATACAACAAGAAAATTTGCACCACACAGAATTTTAGAAAAAAAAATTATAAAACCAAACCTTAAGTTGTGAAATTAATGTAAGCATGTTAAAAATTTTTAGAAATGTGCTTCCACCCATTTTATAAACAGAGGAACTTCAATTATTTAATGAGAGAGAAATATGAAGAATTTCACTTTGTGGAAATTGGTACAAATATGTAGCAGATGCAACAAATTATTTGCTTGGTCCTACAAATTATGTTTCCACTTGCGTGTGAGAAAATGGTGGCAAAGACCTGAATGTGTTATCTCTATATATAAGTAAGCTAAATATTGCTCAATTACACTTGCTGGTGAGCATTTAACAATGTCAGATGTGGAATCGTCACAGAGTTGTACATATGTAAATATTTAGAATTATACATGTTCTTACACAAAGAACATTTCTAGAACAGGTTTTGTCTTCTTTTTTCAAAGGGGAAAGTAAAGAAATTCCTATGGCCCTTATCTTTCTTCAGAACCCCTGAATATCACACGCTGTGCAGATGTGGAAGCCCCTTTATTTAAGTTGTTTCGGCCTTTCGATAACTCCATTCATAACATGTTCCTCACAAGTCACCCTTTAATCTGCAGCTTTGAGTCTGATTGCTTCATTAAAGTCTGCTTGAGATCCATGTCAAGTACCACGTGTTTTCTGATGGGCAGATTTTCTGATGGCAAAATGATTTTCACTACAGAGCAGTGGTGCATTTTCAAAAAAAATCTCCTGAATATGTTAAGTTCACTAAAGTTAGGGGTGGAACTAGGGACATCAGTATTCAGGATGACTTTGGACATTGTAATGCACCATTCAGATAATTCAAAGTAAAACTGGAAAAGAGCTGGAAATAATTTCTAGAAACATTTTGCTTACATAAGAGATAATGCAAGGAATCTTGTATATTTGCTCATGAATATGTTCTGAATATGCTTTAATCCCTAAACTGTTAATAAGTAGGGAAAAGTAAGGCCATAGCACACCTACTTTTCTCTAATACCCGTGAATCCTTACTTTTTCCCCCCAATTTTGCTGTTATACATTTCCTTAAAATTATCTCCTCACAATATGTAGTTCTAATATGTAAAAAAATCTCTGCTTAATGTAATTGAAAAAACCAAAGTTTTGACACATAAAGCTTGTCACTGAAAAGGAAACCATCTCCTCCAAATGTAATGTTGCTTTACTGGTACTAGAAAATACTAGAAAATACTAGATTATTATATTACCAGATTATATTACTAGAAAATAATTTTCTACTTTAGCATTCCTCAAAAAGATCCCAATTTTTTATCAGATTTAAAATATAGGATTATTTTATATTATTATTTTAAAAAATAGAGAGCCAATTTCAAACAGTAATCTTTTATCTTTTCTCTGAAAAAAAATATGAAAGCATCAATCACGATTTCACTGGAAACTTCACAAAATGTTTCAAAAACAAAAGTTCCATTTAATTATGTACCATGAAATATATTTATAGATAAATCATATGCCGCAAATGCTGTTTTCAGTGGAAGAAACAAAAGTTAATATCTTCTTAATCATTTTAGGGTGTATTAATTATTATCCAGATACTGGTAACTCTTCTCTGTCCTTTTTTGCCACACTACATATGCAAAAAATAAGTGAATTAGTAGCACATTGCCTTACTTTCACATTCTGTTGAATACAAGAGTAATTCTCACTTTTAGGGGATATCAGACAGTCATTTTATATGTGGGTCTCCATAACCTAGAAATCAGACTCATCCTGTATTTCAGGCATCACCAAGAAAAGCTGATATATTTTAATGCAGTGAAGACAAGCCTCTTTAAAGCTATCCCTTAGACAAGCACCTGCTCATCTGATCTCTAAAGCAATTGGTATAGCCCACAGCCCCAGAAGTCACAGGAAAAGGGTGGTTGTTGGGGGTTTATGCATGTTAAATATTCAGTCAGGTCATTGCATGTAGTACAGTTTCTAACTGTCTCTGGGTATGTGACTTCTGTATCCATCTCTGAAATTCAATATGTAACACACTAATTCAATTTAGGCAAAATCTTTTAACATTCTTGCAGATATTTAGCTTCATATATACATCTGCACGCATGGTTTATTTTTAATGCTGTGGTATGGAATATTCCATATCTGCACTTGTCTAATGGGCTGCTGACTCTTGATTGACTCTTGGCTCTTTAGTACATTTTAACAGACATAATATGAACCACCTCCTAGCCCAATTTTTCTTCACAGAGATACTAGTAGAACTTCATTGAGAGGATGGTGATGCTTAGAATCCGGTGATAGTAGCGGATACTAACCTAGTGTGTTTTCTGAAAGCTTACAATAAAATAGAATTTTTGGGAAGAGTATTCCAAAATATCCAGGGATGGGTGTGCAATACAGAAATGCTGTAATCTCTCCTGTTAATCTCATGAAGGAGAAGTGTTTCACCCAGCCAGGAGTTGACTTGGTCCCACAGAAAACAACGTCTTGTCATTAAATTCATGAAGAACCAGACCAGACTCTAAGCACTGAAAACATATGCCTGTGTTTTCCTCATGTGACCCAATTTTTAAATTCCCATTTCTATACTTGCACACCAAACAAAAGCTTCTAACCTGTTTTGGTGAAGGAGCAAGGAGAAACAGTTATATTCAAGCAAAACTAAGCCAGAAGGATGCAGGCACAATGTCCACCTAGTCCATCCTCTTGCCCTGGAAAAAAATGTATTCTTTTACATATGCAGGAAAAGAATTGTTCCTCACATTTAACATTTCATGTACGTCTTTTGCTATGGTTCTCTACATAGCAGCAGCTTGGTCCTACCCTATTAGGTATAATGCAAGACAAGCATTGCACCCACTTTGAACATTCTGAGTGTTTCTGACTTCTTTAGCCTAAAACAAAGTAAAATCCATCTGACCACTTCTGTGATTCATTCATCTCAGTTGATCTATTTGTTCTTCAGTTTTTCCTTATAAAAGATGAAAACCCTTGTATTTCTTCAAAGTCAGAGGTCTATAAAATGAAACTCTTTATGGGAACAGTGAATTCAGCTTCCCCATGTAAAAATGCTACATGTAAAAATGCAGCTAGTTTTCATTATGAAAAAAAGTCCTATTTTTTAGAATACTTTTAATAGGCTTGCGTTGTATCTTATACATATCTGGTGAAATGGTTCATAACCCCTATGTAAATAGTTTTTGAAATTCACACAGGTGTGGAAACCACAAGATCAGGTCTATATAAAAATGAAATAATGTCATTTTTTATGTAAAATTTTTAATTCCATAAAGCTAATAGTGTATTAGATTCTATTGCAATTTTCCATAGGAGCTTAGTGAACATAGCATTTTTTTTGCACATATCATGACATATAATGTTGTCCACAAGTGCAAAACAATGTAAACAATGAACAAAACAAACATTAACTCAATTTTCATTTTTAATGTCTGATACTTACAGAGATGTCAATGGTGAGACTAATTTATTTCACTAAGGCAGGAGCAAGATCTAAGTAGCCAGTAATGCGCCCTTCAGCTTCATGTTCACTCAGTTCTGCTCAGTTAACACACTTTGCCATTGCTGTGACAATTTTAAAGCATTTATTCTGTAAATGAATAGTCAGCTTTCATGCAAACAGTCCATTAGCATTAATCATATGATTCTCACATACATTGACAAAAAAAGTGTTTGCTATATTTCTCTTTTCCATGACAAATGAGTAGTTGGTAAGAAATGAAAATAACAATTTAAAAAGAAGATTAGAACAACTGATCTCCTGACACATTTCATCTCTCATCTGAAATATGAAAAGCCATATTCCAAGTATGGAGGATGATGTTTCTGTTGATCAAAATATAAGTCTTTGCCTACTTTATCACTGATCCTGTTATGTAAATTAGCATTTACATTTCCTGATATTCTTCTCTTTGGATTCTGAAGAATCCCAATTTACTGGAGTACAAATGTGCAACTACATAAAAATAATGAAATGAACTGAGTGATTTGCATTGATTAATATAAACTGATAGTTCCTACATATTACCTTAGAATTTTAAGGTATTAAAATCTTATAGCTTTCAAGACATGCACCTTCACTAGAGTTTGACTGAAAACTGCTATGCAGCCACTGGAAAAAAACCTGCATTAGGGCTTCTGCCTAACAGGAAATTATGCTGAACCTGAACCAAAGCCCAATGAATTCAGTACAAATTTTGCTCTTCCAACTTTAATTTGCACTGGATCAAGCCCTTTGCACACAATCTCCCATTTCTTCAGCATTAAAGGAGTGCCTATGACTGTCAAAGAATATTTTTCCTTTCAATATCTGTTCAAAATGAGATTTTGAAAACCATCCCAGGACTCTGCAAAATCAGACTTGGATTTGTGTGTTAAATAATAATCTTCGGAAGCTTGTTATTTTGCAGATGGAGATTTTAGCTGCCATGTTGTCCTTCTAAAAATAACATGCAGTTTTCCAGTGAGCATGCAGTCAACTAGCAATATCAATGTGCGTTTTTATCACAAAGAATCATTTGAGAAATCCATCTTTAGAGGTTTCTGTAATCAAATCTGGAAAACTCTTAGATTTATACATAAAGAAAAATATTTTTAAAATCTTTAAAAACATGACACATCTCAAAGTCCTTTAATGTTTCACAGTGGAAGAAAAAAGACAACAGATGAATGTGATAATGGATAGACTATCTAAGAATTAATCGACATTTTTTAAAGTGACAATGCTGGCGAACGACAAGAACGGAATGTTAAGGTATTTATTGTAAGCCAAGAGGAAAAGATTTATATGCATCATCTCCAAGCCAATATGTAATAAAATCCATTTTCAGGCTTGACATAAAATACAATCAAAAGGCCATTTGTGACTCTGAGCCCATGTCTCCTTCTTATGTTATAAAGTACCCCCAAATTTTCCAGCACCATTTTGGCCCTTTTCTTTAAAGGGCAGATACTATTTAGTTAGAAATGCACTTGTATGTTTTTTAGTCCTGATCCAACTCCTACTGTTGCCAGAGAAATATTTTCTGTTGAATTCAGAAGGAATTTAAAAAATGCTAAAAAAAAATTTATGTCAAACTTAATATTCTATTATTTATTAAGATAATTGCTGTTAACAGAGATTCATTTGAGACTGCCTCAGTGGCTTACCAGTAAGCTGATGGGACATGAACAATATATTTCTTAAACCAGCTGTAAGGCAGAAAAGCTGAGGTTACTATTTGGATTCCCTGATGAAAAGCTGCAATTGTTTCATTTATAGGTAAATATATTCTGGCTATTCCTAGAGTGACCTTGGCAGCCAACTGTGTTGCCCTTAGTGTCAGCAGAAAGAAGGCTGTTGGTGTCAGTGGACTTTGGATCAGGCTTTAAAGACAGAGGAAGCTTGCTTAAGGAAGAAAACAGACATAAAAAATAGTCCTGATTTCCCAGGTTTTATCACTTAGAGTTTAGAATACCAACAAGAGATTTGAAACCCTGAAGAATAATTGTTGTAAGTCAATTATTTTGACCCTGTAAGTTTTTTTTACAACTGTATACAAGAATAAAGAAGAGCAAATCTCTCTGGCTTACAACAAAAAAAAAAAAAAAAAAAAAAGAAAAGGCAAGTACTTTATTTATCAATAGATACTTTAGCTGCTTTTTACACCATTGCAATGACTAAACAAATAGCATAAAATAAACAAAGGAGAGTATAAAATCGTTTCACTCCAGCTGGTATCCCAAGACATCCTTTTGACTAAGTACAGAGTTAGATGTTTCAAGTATGGCACTTACATAAATAAGAGCAGAGAGATGATATATTCTATTCACAGTTAAATGCAATGAACTCTCTTCCTTTGGTATGTGTGTCATCATAGGTGATTGTAGGTAAATGCATAACTTGGCTGGCATGAACCAGCTCCATCTTACTCATGCACCTATTAGGGAATCAATCAAAACGTACCGATGTGTTCTGCAGATCACAACTAATGCAAGATGATTAAGGTCTCTGGTGTGTGTGTGTGTGTGTGGACAGGCAAACAAAAAGTGGCAAAATTATATTCAGCATTTATTTTTAGCATGACTAATTGATGCACAAACCATGAGAGAAAATAGCTAGTAATACACACCAGGACTAAAGTCTGTGATTTAGACAAACAAAATAAGACATCTGTGAGATACGTGAACGCAGATATCCTGCTTGAGCTGTGGTTAGGTTCCTTACAGTGCGCTTACCCTCCTTTTAAAACATGCTTATGCCTGCACATTGCAACAGTGTCCCCCATCCCACCCCACCCCATATAGAGTATCCTTGCAGAGTTTTTGATATGAACATTCTACACATTTACAACAATTAGTCAGACACTTCAAACTGTAAACATCCTAATGACAACCAAAAAGCTGCTTCACTGACAGATAAAACCCAATCATTAGAAAGAAAATTAGGAATAATAGTAGCTGTGCTGTAAGGCTAGGTCAAGCATGGTTTTATAGCTGTTTTTTCAGTCTTTTCTATAGCGCTGCATTTTGCAGCTAGTTCAGTAAGTGCAGATCCAATACCTTAATGGCTTTCTTGGTGGTTTGATAAAATGCTTGCCTAAGCAATGTACCTTTCTCTAATGGTATCTGGGTCTGTTCCACCTGGCACAGTGTTTCAGTTCTGTCACAGCCTCACACATAAGCTGAGTCACTTGACTGAGTCCTGCCGAAGTTAGGCATGCTCATTCTTGGCAGGTCCTTATTTCTGATTTCGTATATGGATTTCCTTTTTGCCTGTACTCCTCTCACTGCCATTTTGATCTTTCTCCAGCCCAAGTGGTTCAGTTCTGCCAAATTAAGCACCACACAAATCCCACTGACAGCAAACATGAATACCAAGAATACAGTCTTCTCAGTGGGTCTAGAGACATAGCACTCTACTTCTTTAATGCAAGGGTATCTGTCACATTCGTACATGGAAGGGACATTGAATCCGTACAGAAAATACTGTCCCACTAAGAATCCAATCTCTAGGGCATTTCGAAAGACCACTTGGATGATATAAAATCGAGAAATGCCTTCTTGCCTCCTCATCTTTGATTTTGTAGTTCTGATAGCAGGATTGGGGATTTCCTTCACTTCTAAGCAGTCTGGTTCTGCCTCTTTGGTGGAGTTCTCAGTGTTTTGCAGCACCCCATTGACAATCGTGTTCTTGATTTTCTTACTGTCCTCACGCTTCATTGAATCCTGGTCCCTTTCCAAGGTGAGGAAGACAGTGGAGTACCTCCGTTCCCTTTGTTTAGCAGACTGGTGAACGGAGTATGTTATGAAGCACAGGCTGGGAGTGCACACCATGATGATCTGGAACACCCAGTACCTTATGTGAGAAATGGGGAAAGCCTGGTCATAACAAGCCTGGTTGCAGCCTGGCTGCAGCGTGTTACAGACAAACATCGTTTGCTCGTCATCGTACACCGTCTCCCCTACAATGGCCACAATGAGAATTCTGAAGATCACCACCACGGTCAGCAGGATCCTGCAACAGAGAAGCCCGTCAGTGCGCGCCGCCGCCGCGCGGCCGGGAGCTGTCCAGTGCTGACCGGGCCCCAGCG
>VZRS01013826.1:95440-119211 GCA_013398055.1 Ifrita kowaldi | reverse complement strand
CAGCCGGCACACCCCGCGCTCCGCCCGGCAGCGCAGCCCCGCCAGCACCGGGCGCTGCCCTCGGCTGCCCGCTCGAAACGCTGCTCTGGGGCGGGAGTGTGACACCCTGGCACCCCCAGCCGCGGGCGCCTCGCTGGGGGTCTCCGGGGGTTTCTGGGCTTTGCCTCTCTCCTAGAGATCAAAACAGCGGTGTCATACAGGAGTGACCTTACTTGCTAGAACTGCTAACCCTTGGAAGATACTTGACTTAAAATTGCATCTTTATTCTCCCCTGATTACAGTTATAAGAATCACTGCAAAGAAATGAAGCTCATATATAACCATTTCAGACAATTATAAGACTAAGATTGTATTTATGCTAGAAAAGACACCAAATCTTCACACAAAGCATCTCTAAACAGTACAAGAAAAAAGTACCTTGAATAAGGTACTGCATTATGATCAGTCCACATATTTTATTCTCATAAACAACTGTGTTTAAAATAGTTTTTTTTCATTTTACAGATACCCTTACAGACTGTACCTGAGACATCACCAAACATTTCCATACAAAACATTGATACCAATTGGAATTGACTTCTTCAGTGAAACAGTGAAAAATTTAATCTTGTATTCTGTATATTTACAAAATAACCAGGTAAATCTTCACACTTACTCAACTAATCTCATTAAAGAACAACATAAGAAAAAGTCTTATCATAATATTCCTACCATCAAACTCAAATTCTTTCTAAAGCAGAACTGCACAGGCCATAATAAACAGTATAGTCCTTTTTTTTTTCTTTGCAGCTCTCTCATGAATCAATTCCATTAATATTAAAAATATTAAGCGTTTTCTGAATAAAGGGAACCATGCTTCATCTGTGCAAGAAGGCATCTGTATGCTTTAGACACCCCAAGGTTTGTTGTCTTTTCATTTGGACTATGCAGATGGTCTCTGCTTCACGTGATACTGGGTCAGTTGACTGATTGAATTAGGAAAGTATCAAACAACAGAGGATCAGTGAATACCTCTGCACAGAAATTGGTAGATTTTTATTCTCTCTCAGTCAAGGGTCTTTGGCTTTTTGTATATAGTTTCTAAAAATTGCTGCTGCAACAACACCAAAGCTAAAAAGAAGAAGTTGGTTTGTTTTCTTTTAAGAGGACTGTGGTATCTATCCAGCTACCCTGACAACTGAATGTCTCATATAGACATTATGAAATTATCTGTTTGGAGATGGACCTGAAAAAGAGAGAAATCAAAGCAGTAAGGGAAGCAGTAATGCATGTGTAGAAGAAGAGAGGGCGGGGAATATGCTAAGAAGCTAATGATGGTAATCCTATTTAGTACACCAAACAGAGGGAAAACCCATGATTGAAGTTACTGAAGAGAGGAGAGAAGATTTTGGTTCGTAGACAAATAACAGAATTTCTACAAAGGAAAGCTGTTCCCTGGTACTGGGATAGAAAACCCATTTATCTGAGCTTTTAGGACCCATAAATGAAAAGCAATTACATTCTGATCATATCAAACACTGGTCTATAAATTAAGAGTTAGTCAGTGTTTGCTGTGTTCCTGACAGCCCAGTCAGGAAGACTAGGAGCTGAAATATTATAAATGAATGCTGCAAACATATAAACATTGTTATCACAGTGGTTTTGATTTAATTGTGGTTTAAAGTTAAATTTTTTCAGACCTTTTTTTACAGGAGCCACATGTCATTCTGGAATACCTGTCTGCTCCCTTTTTAGCATATGCTGCCCTGCAACAATATTCAGATGCAGGATACTTGGCCTTCCCCTTGAGAAAATTTACAGGACTTCAGACCTTGGTGAGTTTGGAAAAAAAAACTTCGGTGAGAGTCTCTTTCACAAGGCCAACATTCATTTAAAGTGGCTAGAAAATTCAAAGGAAGTTGTTACATCTCAAATTTACATGTATGATTTCTGAAGCTATGAATTTCTGTCCTTAATCTGAGGCCTGACTTACTGTCAAAATAGAGGTAATAAGAATCAACATGATGTTCTCTGAATGTTTAACACAACAGTGAAAGGTGTGTGAAGAGTACAATTAACTGCATTTCCATCATCCATTACATGAATAACAGCAACCTATGGATTTATCTGACAAATTGTCTAAATCACAAAGTGCTCTGACTATGTATAGTCATGACTGTAAGTTGTAGACATAAGAAGATTTTCAGCTTCTAAAGGTTCATCTCAGTTTTTACACCATTCCCCTGAATGCTTCAGCCTATGGTAAAGCCAGGATTTGCAGAGCAGCAGGCTGCCAAAAATGCTGTGGATGTATATGGCACAGCGTATATATTCAGGTTAGAAAACCATGCCTACATTTCATTCACAAACATTCAGGATTATCAAAGATTTATATCTCCTGGTTTACAAAGAACCGTTTCCTAATGAAGCAGCAATAACCATTTGCAACAGGGCCAAGCCCATCTTGTTCAATATTTTTATCAGTTGCATAGAAAGGAAACAAAATCAGCTTGCTATTCCACACATAGGCTTTTGGGTGGTAGGGTGTATTTTTGTTCCTCTTGCTTTGCATTCGAAGAGAATGAGTATTTCTGTTCAGTTCAAATTCAGTATAAACTCTGTCATTCCTAACAGGATCTCAAACAAGCTTTACAAAAAGAAAATTCAGTCCACATGTGTTCAAAGATCCCAGTGTCACAATATTAATTTCTGATGCAATAATATAGACTAAGTTGATCTTGGATTAGGTCTGAAGAATGAGACTGTATGTGTCCTCAGTTTGAAGCCAAACTGAGGTTAATCTGTCTGTAAGAAGCTGTAGGCCAGATTCTCTCTAAGAAATCCAGCCCTTTTGCCCTGATCTGGTTTTGTAAAGGGTCCGGAGAGCAATCAAATCTTGCAGGATGCACATTCCTAAAGGATGGAGCAGAACAGACTGAGAGCAGAACTGACACATTTGGCTTGTCAGTCAGACCCCCTGCAACCTGGACATGGACGACGTGACTGGGGCAGGACTGGGGCAGTAGCCACATGGCCAGTGCTGTCATACAGCATGCTAAAGAGCATTATTCCCCTCCTTCATTGCTTTCTCTGCTTAGGCTTACTAATATAAAAACACAATACAGATCTGACAAGAGCCTTCTGCACTTACTGCCTCCTTTTAAAGTTATACATACATCCTGAATTTATTCCAAATATTTTATCTTAAAATAAATCAAATCAATTATTATTACTATCCCAACAATCTTCTTCAATGCAATTTTTTTCAGCTGTTTGCAGTGGATCCATCATTACAGCCAATGAATATATGTCACGTTTATACTCTAAAATTGCATGGCAAATGATTATATTTCATTGTTATATTGTAAACTACTATTTCCACCAACTGTAGCAAACTGGAATCAAAGAAAGAGCTTTAAATTAAATAAATATAGGCTATTAATAAAGAAAATAATGGGGTTTTCTTTCAGAAGTTTTTGTGAAAAAATCATGTTGCCCTACATCTGTATAATATATAATGTGACTGCATTTTCTAACTAGTGTCACAAAAGAGAGACTTTTCAGCACTGCTTTCATAAACATTCTTTGTTCGGACATTCTTTGGAAGACTGATATGATAAATGCTTCATTTCTCGTAGTATTTGGTGTAGTCCATGAAATCTAAGTCATTAGCTACTAAACTGAAAATGCCTTTTTAAGACCTCTCATAGCCATCTGCTATGCTCTGTTTTCAGTTGGTGCCATGTGTGTATTAATGAAATGATTGCATCGGATTAAATCTTTTATTCATAAAATCATCTAGGTCATCTGCTTCTACCTACACTTTCTCTCTCATTAAAATGTGCATTTGTGTGTACATTCCCTCCCCATTGTATGAGTACAATTCTAGCTGCAGTTAGCTGCTGTATGTAGATCTTAATAAAAATTCCCTCTCCATATCTTTTTTTCAAATGAAATTCCCTCAAAAGACAACTCTAGTATATCACAGCAGAGAAAGTGTATTTTTTCTGCAGTTTTAAAAGTAATGACTTCCCATAAGGTACAAGATTTGGGTGTACTAATGACCTCACTCCTTCATAAGAGAAAGCAACATTTCAAGAATACTCGTTTTGCTGCCAAGAAATGGGTAGAACACTCTTCCCATCCAGTCAACAGTGTTTGTGTCAAAGCTGTCAGTCGCAGGAGGGGCACCTGTGGGGTCCTTGTTGTGAGCATGGAATAGAGACTGCATCTGTATGCTTCATGCTTGACAGTAGCAGTGTCAAGCACACAGAATTCAGGGCTTCCTGTACTACAGGAACAGACCAAACACTCAGTTAACCTAATAATCAAATTAAGACTCTATTATGCATCAGAGGTCCATACCTACAGATGAAGATTGCCATAAATGGAAAGCTGTTCAGGAAAACAATGCATGTAATCAGTGGAGAAGGAATAAATCTATTAATAGTCATGAACTTTGAAGTGAGGGTTTGTAATTCATGTTGAAGTTCCATAACTATTCTTGCAAAGGGTGGGGGGCTACTATAAGAAATATTCACAATGGGGGCAGGTACTAAATAAATACACCCCAGTCTTCTGAACTAACAGAATTTAAAATATCAGAATGTAACTGCTTTAACTAGAAAACAAGTTTTAAGTATCATACTTTCCTAGTTACAGAATATTTTATTTCCTGACAGAAAAAAATCACCCAAGTTTTATGGGGCTCTTGTAAGCTGTCCGCAGGGACCTTTCTATGCACAAATTAACAGATCAAATCAATTTCCTAGGAAATAATTTGGATCTATGCACTGAATTAAAATTGCATTTACTTCTGGCATGTTTACAGCTCCTAATGCAGCAGCACTTGCACTTCTTGCAAACTCAGATTTATTTGCAGACAGGCTGCAGCCAGGGGTAGGGAAATATCATTGAAACAACTACTAATGAATTGACAGGCTCTGCAAAGAAATACAAAAGAAGTAGAATATTTTAGTGACCAGATCATCTGCTGCCAGTCTATTGAGTTTCCCTTCTGACTCTCACCAATCTCAAAAAAGCACTCACATTGTGCTAAATCATCCAAACATCCACTAATGCAATTTCATGGATTATGATGGCTTAAGTGTAAATTTGTGAGCCAATCTTATGCGCTTTTCAATTTCAGTTTTCTTTGAGTTTTCATATACACTGATGAAAGAGCCTTTCAAAAATAACTTGGACAGAAAAGAGTATGAAGGATTCCATTATAAACAGATTTAGTATGCATTTTAAGCAAGCAAAAAATATCTACATACTAATATAATTAATTCAATATGGGAGTGAAAATTTTTCACCATTGAACAAATTCTTTTATTCGTAGAGTCTATTCTTTCAAAGATACTTATTTCAAAATATATGTAGCCCAATATAACTGATTAGGGCATTATGCTAAAATACCAGCCAATTATACAGCCAGCATGCCAGAGCAAATGCAGAGTGTTGTGAGATTCAGCTTGGCAAACCCTATTTTTAGCTTTTCCATCAAAGGAGTTACAAATTTTCATCAGAAGAAATATAATTAAATTTAACTGTAATAGTACCTTTTAAAAATTTATATTATATCATAATATCTCCATCATGTGGTAGTAAATTTTCATTGTACTGATGGCAATTCCCACTGGCTTTAGATGAGCCAGAATTTAAAAACCTTGAAGGTATTATTTACACCAGAATATTTTAAAATTTCCTATGGCAGAATATGAATTATGAGAAAGTTGTGAATGCTTCAGAATACCCAGAACAACAGAAAAATAAGATCCAGTAATAACAAAAGAGTCCTCTATAATGGAACTCCTGCCAGCATTTTGATGCTTCTCCTATTCCATACAAAAAAAGAAAATAAACTGTGAGAAATCATGCTTCAGTATTTCAGTATGAATGCATTACATCAAGCACTTTTTTCAGACCTACTGCTTATCTCTGCCCTGTCTACATCTGTCTTCAACCAAATGCTGAATCTCTGTACTCCCAGCTGCTTTCAGTTCAGTGATGTGATTTACTGCAGAGTTCTTTTCCTTTGTTTTGATTGTTACACCACCATATGTCTTCAGTATTCCTGGTGCCCCTCACTGTTGTTCTCTCCCTCCCCATCTCACCAGTCACAGAAGGGAATTCACATTACATTAAAGCTTCCCTTCAGAAGCCAGGCTGAAACAATCTCTTGAAATAACTAGGGCAGTCAAGTGATTGACTTGAAAGTAAACTATGTCAGTGAAGGAGAGTGAAAAAGCAGGAGCTCAGTAAGAAATGCAGAGGGTTTTTAATCCTTCTGTCATTCAAAGATTCTGCGGTTGTAATAAAAATTTGTGAAATATATTTTATATTAGTTCTCTTACAGATAGGTAGGGTATAAATGCATACAACCCATATTCATGGGTGAAGAGATGTTTGTATTAATGCATGTGTGTCCTGGCTGGGCAGTCCTATGCAGTAAGACAGAAGCTATTGAGGAACAAGTTGGATCAAGTCAGGTTGCAGAGCTGAAAGCCATCCAGCTGGATTTGGACATCACTGAACAAGAGAAATGGCCAACGCTCTACCTCTACTCTGAGGCATGGATGGTAGCAAATGTTCTGTGGGGGTGGCTGGACCAATTGGCAGCCCAGAGGTAAACCTTCTGGGCTTCTGAATTGTGGCAAGACATCACTGCCCAGGTAGAGAAGTTTGCTGTAAAAGTACATCATGAGATGCGTATGTGCCCAAGAGGCAGGCTGCTGAAGAACACCACAACGGACAGGTGGATTGGGCTGCCAAGATTAAAGGGTCTCAGGTGGATCTGGACTGACAACATAAGGGTGAATTATTTCTGGCTTTGTGGGCCCATGACACCTCAGGTCATCAGAGAAGACTTGCAACATCCAGATGGGCTCATGACTGACCCGTTCACTGAGGGGTGGACTTGACCACAGAAAGTATCTCACGTGTTATCCGTAACTGTGAAGCATGCACTGCAATCAATCAGGCCAAGTGGGTAAAGCCCTGTGGTGTGGGGGATAATGGTCAAAATAAGCATGGGGAGGCCTGGCAGATTGATTACATCACCCTTCCCCAAGCCTGCCAAAGCAGGTGCTGTGTGCTGACCATGGTAGAAGCAACCACAGCATGGTTGGAGACGTATCCTGTGCCTCAAGCTACTGCCCAAAACACCATCCTGGGCCTTGAAAAGCAAGGCATGGTACCCCTGAGAGAAAAGAGCTGGACAATGTGACTCATTTTCAAAATAACCTCATAGACACCTGTGCCAGAGAGTATGGTATTGATTGGGTGTGTCATATTCTCTGCCATGCACCAGTCTCCGGGAAAACTGAATGATACAGTGGACTGCTACCAACCACACTGAAAGCAGTGGCTGGTGGGACCTTCAAACCTTGAGATTTATATTTTAGTGAAGGCCACCTGGTTAATTAACTAGAGGCTCCACCATTCGTGCTTGCCCTGCTCAGTCAGAACATGCTTACCACAGAAGAGGATAAAGTCCCCCATACTGCAGATGAGGAATGTGTTAGGGAAGATGGTTTGGATTAAGCAAAGGTAAAACCATCCATAGGAATTCTCTAGGAATCCTCTCCTGTGAGATTACTGAAGTGAGTTAAAAGGGTTCTGTGGGGAAAATATATTTAAATTCCACAAGATTTAAGATTTTGTCCAAGGTAAGATTCCAGGTAAAATCTATTGAATTTTGGCTTTCGGTGACATTAGTACATATGGATCAAGAATATATAGTCATGGGTTTGAGAAAAGAATCTGACACATTTTGTGGAGTTCATGAAATATTTTTTAAAAAATTATTTTCAAATTAATGTAAGTTTATAAATATTCAGTATTGCCGGTTTTTTTAGTCTAGAATCTTTAATCTAGTATATAGAGATATGCACTTTTACTGGAAATTACCAATTTATAGAGCCAGAACACTTTCCCAGACCCATCCCAATCATGCACATCTGAAATTTCACAGGTGGTGATTTAAACTGGCATTTTTGTGAGTTCCACAACTGTTACTAACAAACAGCATCTGCTCAGTGCTGTGCAACATGCTTTGTTTTCATAACACCATTTGTTAATCTTTCCTAAAGAAAAATATTTCCAGGATGAGTACTTCATTAAATTTTTGTAATGTTTCCATTTCAAAATGGAGCGAAATCAAATTCAGAATATCAATTTCTTTTATCCCACAGCAAATTGAATGGCTACCTATAGATTTTGAGAAAATTTTCTATTCAACTCGTAACTATATATTTCAGAATCTATTAGAGATGGTTTACTTTCAACTATAATGCAGGAATCTGTGACACAACAAGAGAAAAAGATAAATTCAATCGTTCATAAAACATTGTAGGACAGCTGCAAATGTGTGTGATTTATTTCTGTGTTTTTAAGAAAAAGACAAATCAGCATTATGTGTAATGTTGCTATAGTATTGGGAGTTACAGTTTATTTTTCTAGATGGCAGTGAAACCCACATAATTTCTTGCACAGGTTAGAGTTGCTCAAGGGCTGCACTGACTTGTGGACATCCTATGCAAATCTGTCCTCATTTGAATCCGGTATTTACTTGGCATTCTGGATTTAGAAATTCTGCTCTGCAGTGTTTGCAACCCATTTCACACTTTTCTGTAAGAACGTGAGGATTGTTTTCACCTGATAAACTTAACCAAACTATCATTGATTTATAGGGAAAAAAATGAAAAAGAAAAAGAAAATTTGTCATGGTACCTTGCTCCGCGATTTCATTAACCTAAATCTATACTCTGTGAGTGGGAAACAGCATGGAGAGATATATTTTCCATTACCCTATCCACGTCTTTACAACATTCCCAGGATCTGAGGCCTGGGGTGGGCAGGTGGGCTCACCCTAGCAGTAGCATCAAGCATTTGTTTGAGTCATCCCCGGGTATGTTTCCCACTTGTGCTTGCCCAGCTCTACACCTTGCTGAGGATCAGGGGAAGCTGAAGGACTATGTTACACACCTCTTGTGTGGCTAGACGCCTAAACAAGATCCTGAACCACAGAGTCATTAAAATATTTGTCAGTTGAACTTCAAAGGCTGCAATGGAGTATAAACATCATATATTTATATTTATATGCAGATGGGCAAACATTTTATATCGTAAACATTTTTACCAACTATGGATTCTTACCAGTTACTAAGATGTGTTGCCAATATTACATCAGGTTTTATCTACATTTTCTGGGATTTTTCAGGTTTTGAAGCATGTCTTACATCTGTATGTGCCTGTATGTCCCTACGTGCCAGAACACAATAAAAGAAATACAAGAATTATATTTTCTTCAATAACCCTTTACAGAATATTTCCATTTCACACACAAAGTCCACATGACAGAGTAACTCAGACTGTATTCAAGCCCATAAGGGGGTCATACCTCCTAACGTGGGACAGTGACTCTCCCTTTCCCCAAACTGGTTTACTGCACAGAGGCATGATGAAACATATTCTTCCTGGTGGAAACTTCTAAAAAAGAATCTGTGAAGGACTTGTGGCATCCCAGAGACTTCCCTTTGCCTAAAAAGAAAAGAGGGGTTACAGTGGATCAAAAAGCCAGAAGGACCAGAGGACTCCTAAACTTCAGATTCAATTAAGATTTTTGCATGCTTAAAATAGATGAAAATTACACAGAGAGAATTTAGAGATGGGAGTTTCAAGATGTCATGGTGAGATGTAGCTCCCCAGTGTTTTCTCAAAACTGACCCTCTGCTGATCTTAAAAAATATGAATCAGTTGATTTCCAGCCCTGGTTTCACTGTATAAGTATATCCATTCTACAGTTTTAGTGCACATAAATCATGCAAGGGGATTCAAGTATTTTCTCATAAGCACTTAAAGTCTTCATCTGTTTAAAACATATTTCAATCACTAATATATCAAAGAAGTGTGGATAAATTATTGATCTGATATTTTTCATTAGTTTTTTTTTTTTGTTTTGGGGTTTTTTGGGTTTTTTTGTTTGGTTTGTTTTTGTTTTTTTTATGCATTTCATCATTTTATCTATTTCCTTGACCTGAAGGATCAGCCTTGGGACAGAAACTGTATTACAAAGGCAAAAGGCTCACAGAAATTCTAGTGCAAAGGGGAAGAGAAAAAAATGACAGCCAATCCCACAGGGCTTTAATAAATATTTGTGAAGCATATTTAGTTTAATTACACCAACTAGTTATCAAAGTCCAAAGTCATGCTACCTGAAATGTCAGTGCAAACTGCTCCTTGGGTTTGAAGGCACAATGAACAGCAAAAATAAATGTGTGAAATCCAAATACGACTGCCACAGAAACAAACAAGGCGTGAGAGAAAACATGAGCTCAAAGATAGATCAATTAATCCAAAGAACACCAACTAGACAGGTGGATGAGTCACAGACACAGTGTAGGCAGAGCTCCTGTTGAATGGAAAATACAACTTAACACAGCATGTTTCGCTCTGAAACATGGTGAGGCCAACACGATAGACTAAATTGGGTGGCAAGCCTCCTATCTGCACCATGATCAGAGAAACACCCTCAAACAGGGAGCAGTGTCTGAATTTTCCCTTTTGAAAAGTCACTCTTCTGATGATCATCCCTTCTCAGTAATGTGATTTTCTTCAGTTTTTAAGAAGATTGGGGAGGGGGGGCAGGGGAAGTATAATGTAAAGACATTGATTTTGACATCATAAATAAGATGCTATGTTTTCTTTTCTCTGGGAGGGTTGGTCTGAGAAATGTATCAAGTGTATATATCAAAATAATTAAATTAAAGATATGCATGCACTGGAGATTTACAGCATGGGAAGGAAAAAAAACATGTTTTGGAAAATATTCATACCCTCACCTACGTTAGACAGCCCTATTAGGATCATCAGCTTCAAAACAAGACCAGTGTTTTGATTTATCTGACCTGAGATTTTGGCCCTTTTGTCTTTTTTTTAAATGGACCTAAGAATGCAGTGCAGCCATTTTGTTCTGCATTTAAGTTATATCTGAAGTTCTAGTCCTCAAAAAAAATGCTTACTGAACCAAAATACATTCCGCTCTTAAAGAGATTTTTTAATGGTCAACTTACCTATGATTTCTGTAAATTTTAAATTACTATAGAAATTACTGACGTTGGATACAGTACCCTCTTTCCCTAGCCTATTGCCCTCCATTGCTTTCCCCAGGTAAACTGTGTTTATGGGAAAGACCAGGGAATTTGGAAGAGAATAGCAAATGAACATGAAGAGTTCATGTCATGAACAGCAGGAGTGGCTTGAGACACACAGGTCTTGTTGATAGCCCAGGAATTTCATTATGTACTCTTCAGTGCCATCTGCTGTAACCAGATGCATTCAAAACCTTAAGAGATAATCAAATAGCCAGTGTCAGTAGCTGCATGGCAGGGAAATTATCTACCTGTAGGCTTAGGTCTGTCCTACAAGGGTAGAATCCCATTAAGGAATCAAGCACACATCATTGCCAAAGATGAAGAACTTTGTCACAACTATGGACACATTCTTACAACTTTTTGCCTCACTATCTTAAGCACTAGCAAAATACCCTTTACACAATTTACACTTGTGAGAATTGTTGCTTTAGTACCACCGCACCTCCTCCAGCCAAGAAAGGACAGAATTGCCCCTGCTGGTATGACTTGAGAGCAGCTGTCCATTTCGTGCTCACCCTGTGAACCTGGGAAAGAGAAGTCAAGAAACAATGTCTTCCAAGGTACAAATTTGATTTGGGTGCCTAGACTCCATAAACCTTAACTCATGAGAAAATGGCAAAGCCTTTATCTCCTCTACCACCAACCATTAAAGATGCTTTGTTAGGTGAAGAAAATACAGCTCCATTAAGTACTACATTATCTTAATGTCTTTTCTGCAGTTATTGCACAGAAAACAATGATGACTTTTGTGTGTTTCTTAGAGCAGGTGTACAGTGTGATTGATTATTTCAATTCTGTCCTTCAGGATTTAGACAGAGCTCTAGAGCTCAGAGTCCTAGAGAACAACGTCCTGCAGAAAAGTCATCTTTTTCCATCGGGAATTCCACAGTTGTTCATCACAAGTTACATGACATATTTTCCAATAGAACATCTCATAAAATTCATGTACTCTCATATACATTTTGTCTGTGTGAATGATATGCCATAGCATCATCAGATCATAAAGGTTGAAAAAGACATCCAAAGTCATTGAATCAAACCTTTGCCCAAATACCACCACTAAACTCTAACACAAAGTGCTACTCCATGATCTGTTTTTTGTTAGCTTTAGGACACTTAAACTTTGAGAGGGACTCCATTGCTCTGGAGAGTACAGACAGACACACTGAAAATTTTCCTATACAAAAAGCCTTTTAGTCTAAATAGTCAAGATAAAGGAAAAGCATAAAAAACATTTTTTTTTCTTTTTCATACTGAGAAATTCCAGCCAGTAGAACCTGCAACACATTTCCAGAATGGAGAGTGCTGTAGGTTTTGTAAAGAACCACCAGCAGTTTGTTGGGTTTTGCATAGCAGTATTTATCTGTTCTGTGGTATTTGTGGCATTCTCTATACTTAGATTGGCAAATGCCACAAATTCCATGATAAATTTAAACACTGTGAGTGATAAATGTCAAGCTTTTAATAGCACCCACTGTCCCTCTGTCACCACATGACCCTATTAGGAGATTGCACAATCACTATCTCAGTATAATTTCTTATACAAGAAATAGCCTGACAGCATTTTCAATGGCAATATATTCACTTTGTATAAGCAATGGAACCCTTTGTACATCTCTTTCAGAAAGAAGAGCCTGCAGGATACTTACTATTCCTGATGATTTCCTGAGCTTTTTATTTACAAAAAGAAGGTCAGAATGTAGTTTCCTATTTCTGTTAGGTGCCAGTACGATGGATAGAATTCATGATTTTAGTTGAAATGAAATGGCAGAAAAAGTTTGATGACAAGAGATGACAACATGTTTCATCAGAAGGAAAAGTCTGCAAAACTATTGCTGCGGCCATTAAAATATAGAATGTGACACCAGACATTGCATACTTTTTCTCTGGGCATTTTTTACACTTTCAGCAGTATATGATGTATTCAGGTTACATCTGAAAATCTTATCTCCGTGGCACTTTTTGACTGTAGGTTGTAAGAAGGAAAGAGTATTTCACATTGTCACTAAAAACACTTACGTTCTGATCTCAAAATTCCAGAGTTCTGAGGTTTTTCTCTGAGCACAAAACTAAATCAGAAATTAACTTCTGTCTTAGGAACAAGGCTACAAAATATTCACAGTTTTGTCTTACTAAAATATCTCTGTGATGTTTTTGACCAGAAATATTTTCCTTTCCAACTTCAACTATGCTAATTCTCCAGCGAGGAGTACTCATTTGCTGTGTGGTACAGATGTAGTCTCTGAAACTAGTTACCAAGTCAGGGATCCTCTTCCATGACAAAGTTAAAGAGAAGGCTTAGGGAAAATATTTGTATGCATATACATGCACAAATGTGTATAAATATATCTCTGTGTGCATGTGTTTGTGTATATATATTTATGTATGTTATTACGGCAAAAAGTTTGGAGAATCCAGAAACAAAGGTAAGAGAGAAAATATCACCATCAATAGCATAGTAACTCATTTTCCTATGTACAGTGAAGATATCAATTCCATGCAAGTCTTTTTCAAATTCCCTTCAATTTAACTGCCAAAATGTATGGGCAAAAGATCAAAAGCTGTAGCATTACTGCAGTTTTTCTGCCATACAGAGCTGAGCTGCACAAGAGAGCTCGAATTCAATTAAAAATAAATCTGAAATTATTTCCCCACCAGTATGACTAGTAAGGCCTAAGATCATTTTTGTAAATTATTGCATCACATATTAAAGGTTCTGGGTTTTACAATATCTTGTATTACAAATTAAAGGTATATCTGGGCATTTTGTGGTATCTGACAATGAATTGTGACATTTAGTAAGCCATACATTGAATAGATACTACATATTCATCCCTGCAAATACATTTTGCTTTTTAAATATGGATCAAAAAATGGTTAAGCATTTGTAAGGATAAAACCAGAGATAGTATTTTTCACATTTCTGCATATCTAAAAAGGCTGTTTTCTATGAGACCAGTGCTTTAATGATGAAGGAAACAATATGGTAATGAATGTGAATTCAAAACCAATGTTAAATTAGTAACTTGACTGGTTAATGACATTTATTTCAATAACCAGTTACTCAAATTGTCAAACTAAAACATTAGATAATGAAGCCAGAAGTTTAGCACAAAAAAAAAATCTGCTGATTAACCTGTAGTAGAAGACTGGGAAGGAGATGATTCCTTTTAATCTTTTACCCAAAGTAAAGTTACAGATACAGAATGGCCTTGATTTACGTTTCCTTGTAGGTGGTGTTTCTTGACAAGGAAGGATCACTCAGTTTAGGTGCTAAATTCAAGACATAATTCATGCTAAAGAAGTAAAGTTTTTTTCTTTTGACTTGTTCAGCGTTTTATCTTTAAAATCTGCTGAGATTTCTATTTCTGCAATAATTCTTCTCCCCTCTGACTTATCAGAGAATCAGAGCATAAACACACATACACACAGACCCAAAGTAGACAATTTTCTTGTTTAAGGTTAATTATTCTTATTCTCTTTAGGTTTGGGGTTTGGTTTGGTTTGTTTTTTAATATAAAATAGCAATAGTTTTCGAAGATATAAGTCTGTGTCTTGAAAACAATTTATATAATCAAAATAAAAAATAAATAAGAAATAATGTGAAATTTAGTGTCAGAACTCATCTGTTACATAAACATGAGGATATGGCTTGAATTCCCTACGTTTTGATTCTTTTCTTGATGGCAGCTACTGTAAAATCACAGTTCTTCTGGATGCCATGGAAGACGTCCCCACAACTACTGGTCCACTAATACATGCCTCCCAGACCGTTTCCTTCCCTGAAGGCAACCAGCTACACTTTCCATGTTTGCTTTCTCAGCTGAGGCAGCCACAACCAGCTACAGAGAGCTGCAGAGGGGCATACATGTGTGGCAGGAGTTGCTGTGCTGCTGCATTTCCACTCTCTCTAGAAGAGCTGGAGTTGGAGGCCCTCTCTAACATTCAGGAGCTCCTCGATTTCCCTTTGAGCATTACCTTGTTGCAAAAGCATGTCCAGAAGGCACAATGTAACTCCTAAGGCATTTGGGACCCTTTGGAAAGAAAGCTCGCTTAGTCCTCATTGTCATTGACAATGATAATGTCAATGATAATGTTAATCACCCTTTCTGGTGATCTAAACCTGCGGGGCTTAGAGACTCAGAACTAACTAATCTTTAAGCTCTTTCTTACTGCCTTGCTACCTTCATCTTGTTTGGTACCTTCCCAGACTTATTATATCATTTACATGTTATATAAATCTATGTCAATGCAGCTTTATGATATGCCTCATCCACTTTTTTCTCTGTGTGAACATACATGCATACTCCTGGTTAAAAATGTTTCTGAAATACAATTAATTTCCTCTACAAGAGCATACTACCCTGTATTTGGTAGACAACATATATATTGTATTTTGTGAATTCTACCTTTATGATGAAACATAAAACTGCCACCAGGTGTATTAATTTGTGCTAATGCCTGCTGTATTAATTTCATCCAATATTATTCACACAGGACAGCCTAATCATAAATTAAATCATTCCTTTAATTATATAGCAGCATTATAACATTTTTTCAATAATTAACATTTCTGTATGCTGACTTTTTATGTTTCAGCAATTGTTGCCATCCTCAGGAGAAAAAGCAAAGGTAATTGGTAGTATATTAACTGCCTGAATTGCTTCGTTCTGAAGCGTAATGAGTGAGATTTACTGATCACTCAATTTTATAATATTTTATTCTTTTTCTTGTGTCTTGATAGTGACAGGGACTTCTGTCACAGGTTGCTTCAGGGTAGGACAGGGTTCAGCTGTTACTGGAAGCAAGTATCAATCTCTGCCCAGGCCTCATATACAGTTATCCAACCAGAAGGTTTTTCTCTATTTTTTTTCTATTTTAGTGTTAGTATTGTAGATTAATCTGACTGTCACATATATTTAGAGTCACCTAATGTTTTCTAAGTATGAAACCCTCTCATTCTATATTAAAAGAATTATCACTCTACAGAATTCAATTATTCAAGCCAAAAATTTTCCTATTAGTGCTTTGCCTCAGGCTGACTTTCTTAAAGCTTTAGCTAAAACAGCCTTTTAAGAGAAGATTAGTGCAAAGTAGACAACTCTATCAAATTTATGAATCTACCACCAATTTTTTAAGGAACATTTCAGCACAAACAAATGAGTTCTGAAACATGTCCTTATTTCCTGTCCAAAAAAAAAAAATGCATCTTTTAAACCAGAATCACAGAATTTTCAGATCCTTAGCACATACTTCATATAGATATTAAAAAACTGTGTTTTGATCATAATTCTCAATACTCCTCAAATGCTTGTCAATCTACAAGGAAAGTTTTCTGTGAGGGTCAGCCAGCAGTGGCAATACCTCAATGCCCTTCAGTCAAAAGTGTAAGTACTGGGCAACGTTGTTCTGGCTGCCAGGACAGGCAATAAGATTTTGTCTCAGCTCTTACTAATGTATGTCAGTATTTCTTAATACTATTTAGCCCTTCTTACTGAATAAAGCTTCTTTATGTAGCTTAAAAATCACGTCAGACTGCCTTCCACAGAAGTCCTTCCACTCCACTGTACATACAGAGCAGTAAGGATCTGCAAAGTCAAATAACAGGACACCCTTCAGTGCGGCAGACAGACCTTTTGCCACGTATTCATACTGCTTTTCAAAATGTGTGTGTTGAATCTATAATTTGGCCAAACATTAGTTCTCATTCTTCCATTGAAAGGGCATCTCATCAAAAGCAGTGAAGGTTAGCTGGGTTCCTTTAGTCTTCAAATTAATGTCAGTGTCTTCATTAGCTGAGGTTTTCCAGAGGTGAAGATTGTTGATCACAACAGGGTTTGGGTGCAGATATTTTTTAATCTACCTTTTTCAAAGAAATATTCAAAATAGTTTTACCTATCATATAGATGCTCTGCAGTCAGTTTCTGCATCCCACTCCACCATCTTCATTTTGCATGCAAAATGTGTAACACATTAAGTCTTGTAAAATGTAAACAGAAGGTAAAGTTTAACAGTGGCCTCTCTTACCAGTATTTTGAATCTTATATCATGTGATTTAACATTTAAATTCCTCTAAATCAAATTAGATCTAGTTTTGCTTCCAGAAATAGTTATTATAATTTCCATATAATTGAATTACTAGTTTTCACTGCATTGAGTGGGAATACATAATTTGCAATGGCCAAATCTGGGGCTATTGCACTAAAAATTAATGCATCTGGAAAAACACTGTAAGATGAGGAAAAGGGTAAGGCATTGATACTTTTTTAGTCCTGACCTACCTATATGCAAGCACATGACTATTTTGTACAATCCTTGCTGCTCATATCCATTTCCACAAACTGTGAATTACAAACCCCGAAATGCCTGTGGGAGGAATTTTTCCATCAGTCGGGCAGCCAGTGGCTTCCTTCAATTCCCTGCCCATGCCCACATGCTCAATGGTGAATCCCTGATCAGAGCTGGGAATTTCGTACCAACTGTTGCCTGCCATTCCTGACCCATCAGTCAGAGCCAGTCAAGGCAGGCATCCACAGGGGCTGACTTAGAATTCCCTTCACATACTTGCTTAACATTTTAAGCTCCAATTAGTTGCAATTTATGTCCAGTATCACCCTATTAATTCACACTAATACCTGAGATAACCTTTCTGCCCAGTCAAATCTTTCAAATTAGCAAGCAAGACAAGAAAAAAAAGTGCAATGGTTCTGAACAACGATATGCAAAAGTCATTGGCAAACATCTGTGTTGGTCAGACATCTGGAAGAGTTCCCGTGTTTTCAAGACATACAAAATTTCTCTGTGGTGTGAACTTCAGAATAATTACTGTCTGTGGGAACCTTCTGGAGAACAGTGGAGGCTGTTGACTTTGCCTTAGCTGATTCACAGGCTAATAAATTTGTATTTTATTGTGAAAAGGCCTATTTGCAGCAACATTTCAGTAATACTGTGTGCAGTATTAGAATATTTCATATTTATGTTTAAATTTTCATGCTTTTAAAATTTCTTTTTTATGTTTGCCTAAAATATTTAAATGCATGTCCAAATAACAAAATGTTTTAAATGTCATATTTATGTTGAAATTTTTTTATATTTTACAATTCCATCCAACTTCTCTGCCCAACCCCAAGAATATCTAGAAATATTTCAATATTTCAATTGCAAGGGGATAGTAGGAAATTACAGCGGTCCCCCAGTAAAATGTCTTCTAATAATAAGTAAATTGGAGACAAACACTAAATATATCTTCATATTTTCAAAGGGTAAAATTGGTTCTATATAATCACAGATCACATCTAATGACTACTTTTAATGCTTTTCAAGAAAATAAGAGCTAAGAATAGAAAGTTTTCCAATAAATGTGTAAACTACTTTTTTTAATTAGCATTGGATTATAAAATTAGCATAAAGTCTTATCTTTTCAAACAGCTCAGATGACACTCAGCTAACTAACTACATACACAGCTTGATACATGAACTGGTTTCTTAAATCAAATTTAGGCACGTTGCAGTCCGTACATAGTTCAAACTATGACACTGACTGGTTCAATTTTATGAAAATGTCCCAGATCATTCTGTACTTCCCTTTTTAGTTACTACTTTTTGGTAAAAAAAAAAATAAAGAGCCCAGTTACAAGAAGTCTTGGTGAGGAACACAAATGCTTGTGGAAAGTGTGCAATTTATGACTGTAGTATCTGGGTCAAACAGCAAGAAAGGATAGCAAAGATTAAGGATTAAAAATTGCCTAAGACATACGAATGATGATGTGAAAATAATTGTGATTTTAACAATTGTATGTTTATACAGCAAAAGTTTGATTCTTGTGCATTAGTACAATAAAGACCTCACTTCCTTATCTCTGGCTTTGAAGAGATAGGGGAAGATGAGTAAGCTGTCAGTTTTAATTAATATTTTGTCATAAATATTTATAGCCCACAGAAAACAATTGTATGACTCTTTAAGACTGAGATAATTATTTATAAATCACATTCTAAATGTATTAACATAATTGTTTCACAGAAGCTTTGGCTTTTAATAAATGAATATTAAAATATCTGGGTTACAATAAACGCAAAAGAAGAATCTTTCTAAACTGACTGAGTGAGTATAAGGTTTCCTTTCACTTGTTCCACTTACTGGGTCTACCCTCAAGGCTTTTTCTTTATAAGCCTTGAAATATATTGCTTCTTTTGTTTCAAGTTTCAAAATTAAAACTATAAATTCTTTCTAATAGAAAACCACGACCTAACATGCCTACATCAGTTAGGACACGGATGCAGTAAAACTATTCATAGGTCGGA
Organism: Ifrita kowaldi; assembly: GCA_013398055.1. Lineage (NCBI taxonomy): Eukaryota > Metazoa > Chordata > Aves > Passeriformes > Cinclosomatidae > Ifrita > Ifrita kowaldi. The sequence goes on along the minus strand of VZRS01013826.1, from coordinate 99,772 downwards.
TGGGAGTTTCCAAGCCCCAGGGGTTTAGTCTCATTTTTTTTGACCAAAAAATACCTAACATAAAACAGAAGACAATAATTTGTAGGTTGCAAGTCCCAGATCTCATTTATTTATAAAGCAATAAATATTAGAAGCACAAATAAATTGCACGGGTGTGTAAACAAACTGTACAATGACCGAAGAGTTCAGGAAGGTTTGCCAGAAGACTCCAAGAAGCATATTGTCGTCATCCTGAGTGGGAAGTAAATTGAGGGGGGAAGTGCTTAGAAGCACTTGCGGTGTACAATGGATGGACCAGCTTCATCATACTCCTGTTTACTGATCCACATTTGCTGGAAGGTGGACAGAGATGCTAGAATGGAGCCACCAATCCAGACAGAGTACTTGCGTTCAGGAGGGGCAATGATCTAGGATAAAGAAAAGCAACAAAATCTTCATTTCTGAACAATGAATCCATATCACCAATGCTCATAGTCAATCAAGCAGCTCGGTATTTCCTTTAAGCAAGTAAAGAACTTTTCTATAACAGTATTGATCTTCAGCAGCTCTTACAATACATGTAATGTATTAAAAAAACCTGTAATCATATTTTCTTCTTTTCTAACACTTGCTTCTAACCAACATAATTATTCTGATTAAATGGAATTTCTGCTCATTTGTCCATCAGCTGTTGATCTGATTTTTGAGTTGTTCCTATATCCCAGTTTAATGAAGTGGACATTGTCTCCATCTTTATCCACATTTTATAACACAGAGTCAAATTCCTTACCTTGATCTTCATAGTGCTAGGAGCAAGAGCAGTGATTTCTTTCTGCATGCGGTCAGCAATGCCAGGGTACATTGTTGTACCACCTGAGAGGACGTTGTTAGCATAGAGGTCCTTACGGATATCAATATCACACTTCATGATACTGTTATAGGTAGTTTCATGGATACCAGCAGATTCCATACCTAGAGAAAAAAAAAGACAGTAGGCCAGTAAATTATACAAGTGGTCTTCATGAGACAAAACTGTGGCATTTCTCCTCATCATTAATATAAACTTCTATGGCCTTCTTCTTGTAAAAATGTTTACTGATTATAAAGTGTTACAAAAAAACATAAAAAAATAGAATTACAAAACTAACTTAGAAAATTAACATTATTTGTCAGAAAAGGTAACAATCATAATGCATGTGCAAAGGCAAGAGACTCAAAATATACAGTAAGAGAACAAGTAGACATGCAAGATAAACTCATTAAGTATATGGCAATGGAAGAAGGGTATCTAAAACAGAAAACGTGAGTATTGGTTTATGTCAGTCTCACTAAAAGCATTAGTGGAATATAGTAAAGACAGCAATGAAGACAATAAAAATAGCTGAAGTAGAAATAAAGAAGACAATAGTAACTTCTTCTTCGGTCAACTCAAAATTCAGTCTATTCTATTCAGAATCATCAAGGCAAGATATAACCATGACATGGAATAAGATATTAGTACTTGATGGTAAGAAAAAAGAAACAAGAAGCAAGTGTTTGTAGGTTGCGTTCCAATTTATTAATTTTAACAGGTGCTGCCTGAAAGGGCTGACACTGGATCCACGGTAAGATGTCAGCTGATGAACAACTGCATGTATTGCTTGGGACTTAAGAGTATAAACATTTGCTGTATCCGTCAGCTGCATGCATAACCAGCAAAGCCTACCATCTCGACCATGGCAATGTTTAATTGCAGCGCATATAAATATACACACACCTTCTCTCCATGTCCTTCTCCTCTCTGACACTTTACTTCTCCATGGAAATAGATACTGTTTCAAGTGTAAGTACAAATACAGCACTGAAGGCTATTCTTGCCATCAGTGACACAGAATCGTAAAATGTCTTGAGTTGGAAGGGACCCATACAGATCATGGAGTCCAGCTCCTTAATGATGATATTATAACTGTATGTTTTATCATTAAAAAATTGTGACCCTAAAACTTGACCTAAAACTTGCAACAAGAGCCCGGAACTCAGCTAATTACCAAATTGAGCTCACATCAAGCCCATCTTACAGGAACCAAAGGATCTAAATCATTATTTATTCATGTCTGATTTTGTGCCAAATTTAGGTAAGCAGGAAGAGGAGCGGGGCACCCTCCAAATCTTCTGATTCATTCATACCTCCTACCAGGAGAATTTCCTGGGAACACTTACCAATAAAGGATGGCTGGAATAAGGTTTCAGGGCAGCGGAAACGTTCGTTACCAATTGTGATCACCTGACCATCAGGCAATTCATAGCTCTTTTCCAGAGAGGAGGAAGAGGCAGCAGTGGCCATTTCATTCTCAAAGTCCAGAGCAACATAGCACAATTTCTCTTTGATATCACGAACAATCTCACGTTCAGCTGTAGATATAGGAGAATCAAATCAAGATTTGTATAAGCACAATACTAGAGAAGATGATCAGCCAAGAAACACACGAGGATTTTCACAGTAGAGAAAAGCTGAAGGACTGACCTGTTGTCACAAAGGAGTAGCCACGCTCTGTGAGGATCTTCATGAGGTAGTCAGTCAGATCCCTGCCAGCCAGATCCAGACGCATGATAGCATGAGGCAAGGCATAGCCTTCATAAATAGGTACATTGTGGGTGACACCATCTCCAGAATCAAGAACAATACCTGGGAGACAAATGTCAGAGAGCAGCTGGAATTACCTAGCAAATGCCTAGAGCCCTTAGACACAGGAAGTATCAAGAAACACAATAAAATACAGGGTTTTTCAGGCAGTATAAAGAAGATTAATTCTTTTTCAGTCACAAAGATCTTTCCAGTTCTTTCTGCCTTTGCTTGCCTGGACATTCTTGTTTGGTGTGAATTTTCCCACAGAACAGTTGTTCCATACATATTTTAAGCTAATCCATAAGAGCAGTCTTCCATTGCTACTACACTGACCAACAAGAGTATTTGCAGCAGTGATTGTCTTGAGCTGATAACAGGCATCTTTTGGTCCAGTTTAAACCCTTAAACTGGTGTAACACTTCTGTAACTGCAGTAACTCTACAGGAATGTCTCCCCATTTGGGCCACAACAAGCAGTGGCAGAGTCAGTTCCATGGTGCCTCTCCAAAAGCAGTGCAGATAGTCTATGGAAAGAGCAATGTGGGCCTGTTTCATACTGGCTTTTATGCTACTCTTATTGTTAATTGCTATAAACTAAAAATACCTGTTTTTCTGTAAATTTGAATGAGCTATGGTGTGTTTTCCTATGTGGAATGGGAAGGAAGGAGAGTTCCCGAAAGGAAATAGAATCTAAATGGTTTTTATTTGTTTATTTTACCTGTTGTACGGCCAGAGGCATACAGGGACAGGACAGCCTGGATTGCCACATACATAGCAGGTACGTTGAAGGTCTCAAACATTATCTGGGTCATCTTTTCACGGTTAGCTTTGGGGTTCAAGGGGGCTTCTGTGAGCAAAGTAGGGTGTTCCTCAGGGGCCACACGGAGTTCATTGTAGAAAGTGTGGTGCCAGATCTTTTCCATATCATCCCAGTTGGTGATGATGCCATGTTCAATTGGGTATTTCAAAGTAAGGATACCTCTTTTGCTCTGAGCTTCATCACCCACGTAGGAATCTTTCTGACCCATACCAACCATAACACCCTAAGAACAGAAAACACAGAAAAGCATTATTTGAGGAAGACAACATCACAGAGCCCAAAAAACCACCTCACAGACAACTGGCATGAAGCTAAGTCAGGAGAGGTTTAGGTGGATATTAGAAAAATGTTCTTCACCCAGAGGGTATTTGGGCTCTGGAACAGGCTCTCCAGGGAAGTGGTCACAGCACCAGCCTGACAGAGTTCAAGAAGCATTAGGACAATTCTCTCAGGCACGGGGTGTGACTCCCAGGGCTGTCCCATGCAGGGCCAGGAATTGGACTTTGATGATCCTTGTTGGTCCCTTCCAAGCCAGGATATTCTATGATTCTGCAATTCTGACTATGTTATTTTCAAGAAAGGTGCAAGCAGTCACACCCCAGAAAGGCTGTTTGAGAAAATAAATTTAACATTATTAAAATAGTAAGTCAACAGAATTTGAGGTGTTCTCATAAAATCTTTTTTGCTTCCATCAGATGAATGGATTTTTCCCCATTTATAATATATTTCTTATTCTCAATTGCTTCTTTCTGATCCAAAATTTTGACTCAAAGTAAACTGCACAATATCATGGGCAGGAAAAGGAGTTTGTAAACAGGAAGATACGGAGGGAAATTAGCACTCTAGTGAAGGAAGATACTCCATATTACTATTCAGCCTCAGCAGCAATTTATCCAGGATAAAAAAATACAAACTGCAAATGTTTTAAT